>JAQQPU010002227.1:0-55144 GCA_029168905.1 Artemia sp. Kazakhstan ARC1039 | reverse complement strand
ATTTTATTTACGAACGTTTTTATTAGTAATAAATATACGTAACTTAGAATTAACTTACGTAACGAACTTCTATATTCATAAATTTTTAACACGTATATTAGGGGGTTCGCCCCCTAGTCAATACCCTGCTCTTTAAACTATAGTTCGAATTTTTTTCCAGTTCTTTAAAAATGACCTCTTAATCACAATCAGTTGATCAGTTGAAAAACTTGTTTTTTTTTTATTTAATTCCTGATCTTTTTCTTTAATAATGCTGGGAAATCCGGCGCTCCCTTCATAGCAATGTCCCTTCCCCCATGAAAACTTCCTTCATGGAAAGATCCTTCCATATAGCCCCCGACCCTCTCCTTCCCTCACCTACCAGAAAAAATCTCCTCTGAAAAAGTCTGTATACTTCCCAATAACCAATACTATATGTTAACATTGAGTAAAGTTCATAACTTTCAGCCCTCCCCCTGGGGACTTTGGGGGATCAAGTCATCCTAAAAGACATTTTTATCATATTTTCGACAATGCTGAACAAAATGGCAATCTCAAAATTTTGATCGGGTGACTTTGGGAAAAAAATGAGCGTGGGAGGGGGCCTAGTTGCCCTCCATTTTTTTGGTCACTTAAAAAGGGCACTAGAACTTTTAATTTCCGTTCCAATGAGCCCTCCCACGATATTCTAGGACCACTGGGTCGATACGATCACCCCTGGGAAAAAAAAAACAAACAAATAAACACGTATCCGTGATCTTTCTTCTGGCAAAAAATGGAAAATTCCACATTTTTGTAGATAGGAGCTTGAAACCTCTACAGTAGGGTTCTCTGATACGCTGAATACGATGGTGTGATTTTCATTAAGGTTCTATAACTTTTAGGGGGTCTTTCCCCTTTTTTTCGAAAATCAGCCAAATTTTCTCAGTTACGTAACTTTTGATGGGTAAGATTAAACTTAATGAAACTTATATATTTGAAATCAGAATTAAAATCTGATTCTTTTGATGTATCTATTGGTATCAAAATCCCGTTTTTTAGAGTTTCGGTTACCATTGAGCCGGGTCGCTCCTTACTTACAGTTCGTTACCACGAACTGTTTGATAAACCTAAAAAAACGAAACTAATTTTTGAATTTTCAGGTATTTTTCTAGTTTGAACTAAAAAATTAAAATTATTGCTCAGACACCATAAATATGTTTGCAGTTTACATAACAACTTTAGCGATTCTGAACTGAAAAGTAAAATAAAAAGATTTTTTTCTATGGAAACAAAGCACAACGTTATAGAGATACCCACTTTAGGAGTTGAGTAAAAAAAAAGCTTGGTTCCAGGAGGAGAGCAGATTTTAATAGCATTTTCTACTACAGAGCTATAGAAAATGCAGTTTTTCGTAAAAACATGATTTTGTTTTTGAAATTATTTTTGTTAATTATGATAGGTTTTTAAATACATCAATTTCCTTTCAAATGAGCCATTTTAACAGCTCTCTATGATTTTCCAGTGCCAAGCTAGCTGAGGAGAAAAAAAAACAGAAAAAAGACGCCGTCGATGCAGAATATCATAGCTCAAGCCACTTTTTTTGTTCTTCAAGTCGATATATTTTCTTTGTTGTTCAAGCCAAGAAACTGTAAGTTTCCTATATAGTAGCTTCAGACAAGGCGATTCTAATAGTGTACTTCGTTTTTTGATCGGACTCTCTTTTAAAGAGTTATAGGCTGTTTATTTTTTACTATGGGACGTGATCGTCTCTTACTAGGTTACTAGCTACTGCTGCACCCCGGAGAGATTTCACTTTAAATGATCTGAAACGCGATTGGTAAATAAGACACTTGCAATTACCAACTTATTACATTATGTTCTTTTTACATTACATCAATTACAGTAGCAATTACCAGTAAATTATATTTACTAATTATAAATTATATTAATGCAGTAAATTTTATTTGTTGCCCTCAAGCATCGTTTCATAAGGAGGATTCGATATCTTAAAAATCATTTTGCCAACTTCAAACGTTGGCTGGTCATCCCAAAGACAGAGGGCCCATTGGAGAATTCTCAAAGGGGACTAGTTATCATGGGAATCTAGTAAGAATATGCAGTTTGACTACGAAATTGGATTGAAAAAACAGTGAAACTGTGTCGGCAAGGTTGTCAATCAAAGTGGGTAGTACCATAGGGAACTTCTGAAGCTGAAAAATTTATCAAATGACATTTGTTTTGAGCTGATTTATAGAAATTTTCCCAGCCGGTAGCTTGAATATTTTTAGGGACTATCCTTTTTCTGAACTTCAAAAAGAAAATTCTTCTCCGTTTCGCTAAAAAAACAAAATTCATACTTTCTAATGATACAAGTTTGAGAAAAAAACCGGATATCTCTATTTCCAGCACAAAACGAGAGAAACTAAATGTTTTTTCTAAGATTTCTGGAAAAGTGGATGTCAGCTTTTAATTTTCTATAATTTATTCGGATCTCTTTTTCAAGCACTAAAGGTTATGGCAATACCCCCAAACAATTTTAAATTGTTTGGCCACACAAAGTAGAAACGTTTATAACGGACGATAGGTAATCCTTTAATTAAGGTATCAAGTCTACTTAAAGCACTAGTAAACCTTTTGCGTAAAGAGGGAGGGATTGATATCTCCTCCTATACAAACTAACTGGTTTTCATCTGAAGTTTTAATATCACTCTTTACTTTCCTTATACTTCCTTTTTTTAATACCAAGAAAAAGCCATATTATATAGCTAGACGTTGAAATTTTTACACGGTTCCTCTTGTAGAAATCCTTTGAAAAGCCTGTTTCCCAAAATAGATTACAAGATCTTATTCTTTTTTCGCCTAGAAAATTACGAAAATACGAGAAACCAAGTAGTAACCAATTTTATATTATTACAAAAAGAGAAACGAAAAATAGGATAACGAAAGAAAAAAAAAACAAAAACAAATCAAAAGTCTGGACTCATTGACCTGCCTTGTTTAGAAGGACCAGGTTGTGGTTCCAGAATTTCGCTCTCCGGTGACTCCTCTTCATCTTCAGATATTTGGACATCATCAGCACCAGCAATACCTTCACTATTGTTGTCTTCTTCGTCTTCATTTTCTCCCTCGCTTTCAGGAGCAATCTAAAAAAATGACTTATCAACTTAGTAAATAATTCTATCAAGTAAGATAGAGTTAGATGTGTAGTATAAGACAGAATAATTCTATAAACTAAGATAGAATATCAACTAAGAAAGAACAGATAACTCTATCAACTATGATCAATTAATCAGCTTAGTTGAAGTTGACGGAATGACAGATTACTTTAGTTGATAGATAGTTGATAGACTGCTTTAGTTAAATCGTACTCAGCTGAAGTACGATTAAGTCGAACATAGGATCAATATGATCAAACACAGTTCGATCTATTGAAGAGTGCAACCGTTAAGACCAAGTCAAAGGATCCCAGTTCGCCGAAATATGACCCAGCTGATCGTTCTTTTATCAAATCGTTATGCTAAGTACGTACGACTGATTCGGTCATGCTTAAATCGAATAGAAATAATCTAAATTCTACGAGAAAAGCTTGTTTCAGGTTCATCTCAATATTCCAAACTCAACCTAGTTATCAAATCGTCTTATGTCTACGCAAATTATGGAAAAATTACTTCACTCAAATTTTGTTGAACCATATAAAGATTATTGTTTTCTAAATTTAAATTTAAGCGAAATTGAATTTACAGCTTCTTTCCGTTGGATTAAGAAAATATAGTATACACAATATACAGTATACAGAGTATATATATAGTATACACAGCATATATAGTATATACAGTATAATATAGTATACACAATATACAGTATACAGAGTATATATAGTATACACAGTATATATAGTATACACAGTATATATAGTATACACAGTATAATATAGTATACACAGGCTGAAGCTTTGTATAGAGACAAAGACTGGCTTTAGCAAGCAATTTAATTCATTATTCGACTCTGCGCAATAGTAGTTGAACTCAAAATCGAACTTCATCTTCATATTCTTTGTAAGGAGCGACTCAACTCCATAGTAACCGAAACTCTTAAAAATGGAGTTTTGATAATAACAAATACATTGAAACAATTGCATTTTTATGCTGATTCCAAATATATAGAATCCATTAATTTTAATGGTACCCATCAAAACTAAGAAACTAAGAAAATTTGCCTAATTTTCGAAAAAGGAAGGAAACACCCTCAAAAAGTCAAGCAATATTAATGAACAGTGTAATATTAGATTCAATGTATCAGAGAGCCTTACTATAGAGGTTTTAAGTTCCCATCTGCAAAAATGTTGAATTTGTATTTTTTGCTAAAACAAATCATGTGTGTGTGTGTTTATTTATTTGTTGGTGCTTTTTTTTTATTGTTTTCTTCCTCCCAGGGGTGACCGTGTCGAACCAGTGGTTCTAGAAGATCGGGAGAGGGCTCATTTGAACGGAAATTCAAGTTCTAGCACCCTTTTTGAGTATCCATAAAGATAGGGAGGCCATTAGCATCCTTCCAATTCCCTCCCCCCTTTCCCCAAAGTCATCCGATCAAGATTTGGAAATATCTATTTTGTTCAGCATAGCTAAAAGGTCCAATAACTATGTCTCTGGGGATGACATGCCCCCACAGTTCTGGAGGAAGAGCTGTAAGTTATAAATAGCGCCGAGGACCACACTGCCTTTTCATCATAAACACAAACAACAGATACAAACAACCTCAAATAAATATTCGACCCTATATCCAAAGACGAACCATTGCTGAGAACAGTTCTTGGATATAGGATCAAAATATTCACTTGTGGTTTGAGTTTCACTGTATTACAAAAAAAAATCCTTATTGTTCAACCTATTGTTTGTGCTTATGCTGTAAGTTACAAAATTTACCCATTGTATACATACAGTATTCTTTATTGGGAAGTGTACAGACATTTTTTGGGCTGGGAGATTTTCCACGGGGAGAATTTTCCACGAGGAGGGAGGTTTCCAGGGTTGTGAACTTTAAAGGGGAAACTTTTATACGGGAGACTTTGCCAGAAATCCTATACGAAATTCTTTTTATTTGACTTTCTACGAAATTTTCCACGGCGTGAGAAATCCGGCATGATTTAAAAAACGATCAGGAATCAAATTAAAAACAAGTTTTTTCAAATGAAAATAGGCCAAGAAGAACTTACCAGGTGGAATTGACAGCTGAAAATTTTCCAGAAATAATTTCCCGCAAGGATGGAATTGTCCAGGGAAGGGGGATTTTACGTGGGAGGAACCTTCCATGGGGGAATTATTCCGGGGGATTCTCTATGGAGGAGGAAGGCAGATTCTCCAGCAATATTTGAAACGATCTGAAATTAAATTTGTAAAAACAAGTTCTTCAACTGAAAGTAAGGAACGACATTAAAACTTAAAATGAACAGAAATTATTCCGTATATGAGGGGAGCTGCCCCCTTCCTATAGTGTTGCCTCTGATAAGATGTTTTTTTAAAGTACAGAAAAAATTTAGCGTGAAGAGCAAGGTATTGAGGAGAGGGCAGCTGCCCTCATATAAGGAATAATTTCAATTGACTTCAGAGGACAAGACCCGTCACTGCCTCTAAGCCAAGGGCCGTAAATAATGTGAATTGTGAAGTATTGAAACAATTTTTTTTTTTGTATCAAATAGTTCGTGGTAACGAACTGCAAGTAAGGAGCAACCCGGCTCAATAGTAACCAAAACTCTAAAAGACAGAATTTTAATACCAATAGATATATCAAACGAATTGGCTTATTATGTTGATTCCAAATATATACGTTTCATTAAGTTTAGTCTTACCCATCAAAAGCTACCAGCCTGAGAAAATTTGTCTGATTTTCGAAAAAAGGGGGAAAGACCCCCCGAAAGTCATAGAATTTTAATGAAAATCACACCATCAGATTCAGCTTATCTAAGAACCTTGTTGTAGAAGTTTCAAGCTCCTATCTGCACACATGTGGAATTTTGTAATTTTTGCCAGAAGAAAGATCACGGATGTGTGTTTATGTATTTGTTGTTTTTTTTTTTCTCCCCGGGGGTGATCTTTTCAACCCAGTGGGCCTAAAACGTCGGGACAGGGCTCATTCTAACGAAAAGAAAAAGTTTTGGTGCCCTTTTTAAGTGACCAAAAAACTAGAGGGCAACTAGGCCCCCTCTCACGCCACTTTTTTCCCAAAATCGTCCGATCAAAATTTTGAGATAGCTATTTTTTCAGCATAGTTGAAAGGCCCAATAACTATGTCTTTGGAGATAACATGACCCCCCACAGCCCCTGGGGAAATGACTTTAAATTATAACATTTGCCCGTTTTTTACGTATAGTATTTGCTATTGGGAAGCATGCTTACATATTTAGGCTGAACCGGGGAGGACGAATTTTCTGCTGGGGGGATTTTGCACGGATAGAAATTTTCATTAAAAGAAAAGTTTCCAGGGGGTGAACGTTTCAGGGGGAATTTTACACTGGGGGAATTTGCGGGAATTCCTATAAAAAATTCTTATATGTCTTGCTTTCTCTTTACCGATTCAATTTTACGACTGGAGATCTTAAGAGTAATTTTCCAGGGTAAGTTTTCGCCAGAATTGAATTGTCAAGAGAATAATTCCGAGGGGAGGGGGATTTTTCTGTGGAAGTGGAGCCAAACATCCTGGCTTTTTTTTAAACGATCAGAAATTAAATTAAAAAAACAAGTTTTTTCAACTGAAAGTAAGGAGCAACGTTAAAACTTAAAACGAACAGAAATTATTACGTATTTTATGGGGGTTGTCCCCTCCTTAACACCTCGCTCTTTACGCTAAAGTTCGAATTCTCCAATTCTTTCAGAGCGACTGCTGAAACACAAGTTTCGTTTAATTAGAACGATAAGAAGTTTTTTTTTTAAGTGCTAAGAAACTTTAGCGTAAAAGGCGAGGTGTTGAGAAGAGGTCTACCCCCCAGATGTACGTAATAAGGAGTGACATGTCTCAATAGTAACCAAGACTCTTAAATACAGAATTATGATACCAATAGATATACCAAAAGAATCGTTTTACCATGCTGATTCCAAATATATAATTTTTATTTAGTTCAGTATTTCACATTGAAGGCTACGAACCTAAGAAAATTTGCCTGATTTTCAAAAAAGAGGGGTAAACCCCTTAAAAGCCCAAGAATCTTGATAAAAATCAAACCATCAGATTCAGCATATCAGAGAACACTACAGTAGAGGTTTGAAGCTCCTAACTTCAATTTGTGTAATTTTGTATCTTTTGCCAGAAGAAAGATCAGGGGTGGGTGTTTGACTTTTTTTTTCCCAGGGGTGATCGTATCGAACAAATGGTCTTATAGCTCGTTCGAACGGAATTTCCAAAGTTCTAGTGCCCTTTTTAAGTGACCAAAAACATTGGAGACCTACAAGCCCCCCCCCCTCGCGCACCTTTTTCCTTTAAATCGTCCAGTCAGTTTTGATATTACCATTCTGTCCAGCATATTTGAAAAGGTCCATTAACTATGCCTTTGTACATAAAATGACCCCCACAGTCCCTGGGGAAAGGTCTTTAAGTTGTGAAATTTACCCCCAAATCTTAAGAAATGAATTGGACAAAAATAGATGTATCTAAATAATTGGTTTTTTATATTGATTCTATCAAACAGTTCGTGCTAACGAACTGTAAATATGGAGCGACCCGGCTCAATAGTGCCCGAAACTCTGAAAAACGGAATTTTGGTACCAATAAATATATCAAAAGAATCATGCTGATTTCAAATACATAAGTTTTATTAAGTTTAGTCATACCCATGAAAGGTTATGAGCCTGAGAAAAATTGCCTGATTTTTAAAAAAAAGGGGGAAAACCCTCTGAAAATCATAGAATTATGACTTAAGAAAAGTAACACAATCAATCACTTTATGAAAATACACCATCAGATTCAGCATATCAGAGAACCCTACTGTAGAGGTTTCAAGCGCCTATCTGAGAAAATGTGGAATTTTGTTTTTTTTTTGCCAGAAGAAAGATCACGGATGCGTTTTTATTTGTTTGTTTTTCCCAGGGGTGATCGTATCAACCCAGTGGTCCTAGATATCGTAAAAGAGCTCATTCGAACGGAAATTAAAAGTTCTAGTGCCCTTGTTAAGTGACCAAAAAAATTGGAGGGCAACCATGCCCCCTCCCACGCCCCTTTTTTCTCAAAATCGTCCGATCAAAATTGTAAGATAGCCATTTTGTTCGGCATAGTCGAGAGGCCCAATAAATATGCCCTTGGAGATATCAGGACCCCCCACAACCCCTGGGGAAAGGTCTTTAAGTTACAAAATTTGCCTATTGTTTAGGTATTTGTTATTGGGAAGTATGCATACCTTTTTCAGGGTGGGGTGGCGAATTTTCTACTGGTGGGATTTTTTTACGGGGATACTTTTTCATGGGGAGGAAAGTTTCCAGGGGGTGAATTTTTCAGGGGAAATTTTACACTGGGGAAATTTACCAGAATTCCTATACGAAGTTTTTCTAATATCTTGCTTCCTCATTGCCGACTCAATTTTACGCATGGAGATGTTAAGGGTAATTGTCCAGGGTAAATTTTCACCAGGATTGAATTGTCTAGAAAATAAATCCTTGGGGAAGAGGGATTTTTCAGAGGAGGAGTAGCCAGATTTCCTGGCATTATTTAAAAAACAATCAGAAATTAAATTTTAAAAAATATGAAAGGAGCTGTCCCCTCTATCAACGCCCCGCTCTTTACACTAAAGATTGCCTCTTTGTCACACCTCTACTTTTAAAGTAACATAAAACTTTAGCGGAAAGAGCGGGGCGCTGATGAAGGGACAGCCCTTTTCATATTTGGAATAATTTCTGTTCGTTTTAGTTTTCAATGTTGCTCCTTACTTTCAGTTAAAATACTTATTTTTTATTTATTTAATAATATAAAGGAGGGACTTATTTCATACTGGGTAAAAGATTGGCTTGAAACTTTCCGGCATCACTCTCAGGGTGAGGAAATATCAATATTTTGTTGTGAGAGGTGGTAGGAGGCCCAGAAATGGGCTAAAAAAAATTAATCAGTTTGAAAGTTACCGTCGTAAGTCCCAGGGCCAAGAAGAGCCTAAATAACAGAACAAATTCACACGGTTAGCCCCCCACCTAAAAAAGGAGAGTCCCAAAAAGGGAGAAAAACATTTTGTCCTGACTGATAGGAATAAATCCTTTAGTCTTTAGGATATGGAAACGCCACTGCTAAAGAAAAAATAGATAAAACATTGGTTCCACCCAAAATAGGCCCAGCTGGTGGCAAAAAACACACGAAAAACATTTTCCCAAGCCCATTTCTCATGAACAGGAAAAACTTAAGAGGGGTCTCGTTCAATTGGAAGTTAAATGTTCTAATGCCACTTTAATGACCGAGAGTGATTTAAGGACAACAAGCCTCACACCCATGCCCATTTCTGCAATCAGCCCCCCCCCCTCCTCCGTAATCTCAATGACATTCGATAAGTATTTTGAAATAGTCGTTTTGTTCAGAAGCTTTGGAAGGTTTAATAGGTGTGTATCCTGGGTTAAAACAACCCTTGCAGCCCCCAGGGGGGATGACCCTAAACTATATAGATTACCCATATGTGTATTTGGATACATATGTACACTATGTATATACAGGTCATCAAATGGCATATCTTTAACACCTCGGCAACAGTTTAAAGAGGAGGGGGGGGGGGGCAAATGGGCTTTAAACCTTACGCGGGACGAAAAGGAAGGGGTAAACATTTTTGTCTCTTATCCATTAAAATAATTTTGCACTATAGGCTTCTTACTTACTTACTTAAGTCCCATCCATCGTTCATGGGACGTTTCGGGGCCCCTCCCTCCGAAATTTCATAGACCAGTGTTCGATATGCTATTCCGTCAGGTGCAGTTCTGGATAATTTGGTGATATGTTGCCTATCAAAGTTGTCAATCCACTCCTTACGAGGTCTTCCCCGTGATCGACGCCCTTCAACAGTCCCTGCGAGTGAGGTCTTAAGTAGTCGAATAGGGTCCATTATCTTGACGTGCCCAAACCAGCGTCGTTGCTGTCTTCTAACTTTGTTTAGGATTGTGTCTGGTGATTTAATCTTCTATGGCTTTCTTCATTTGTGACACGGTCATTGTATTTAATCTTCGCTATTCGGCGTAGGCATCTCAGTTCGAATGCAAGAAGGGTGTGCTCGTTTTCACCTTTTATTGTCCATGTTCCACACCCATATAGAGCAATAGCTATAATCAGGCTGTTAAAAAAGCGAGTTTTCAAATGGTTCGAGAGGTGGCTAGACTTCTATAAATTTGTGAGTCTTCTGAACTAGAGCTGGAAAGGGCTAGGTGGCGTTAATATCGGCAGTGTGGCAAGCCGTTAATAGAGTTCCAAGATAAAGAAATCGGTCAACCGTTTCCACTTGATTACCATCAATTATTATAGGGGGGGGGGGGGTCTCCCGGTCTTGGCAGGATGTAAACATGACCTTAATTTTGTTTGCATTAATCTGCATCCCAAACGACTTAGTATGAAACTTTAAATCTATGCATAGTCGAGTAGTAGGGTATATCAAAAGACCAGGTTAAATCAAAATGGTGAATTTGCAATGTTTCAGGAACAGCTTGGGGTACCAAGCTGGAACTTTCAGGGATTTGTTGGGGGGGGGGGGGGTAAGTGAACATCAAACTCTAACTTGGGGAAGAGGATGAATGTGTATCGAAAGAAAGCGTGTGCATCCAAGCATTAAAACTGCAATATCTGCAGTATCTCAGAAACCGCTCCATAAGTGGAATTGAAACTTTCATATAGTATGGAACAAAGAAGGGGAGAGGAGCCAGAGGAAAGTAAAATTTTTTGCTGCAGAAGAGGAGGGAAGAGACGAGAAGAGAAGAGGTAAACAAACTGCGTCTCCGGTCAACCTAAACTTTTTTCCACTACAAGCTGCTATGGGACTTATAATCTGTTCACGGTTAAGTAGCAAGGTAAATCAAGACTTCACATGCAGGGTTACCACCCCTAGTGATTTATCACTATTTGTAGTGATTTTTTATATTTTCTAAAGAAAAAATCACTAAATCAATCAACGAATCACTAAAATCTAGTGATTTTTTCCCTCGCCGCTTGGCCACTCTGACTACATGTTTCCAGGGCATTCAATTGTTTTCATAATTGAGGGAGGCAATTGTAGTATTCTTTTCAATTTTTACCAAGGAAAATACAAAAAATAGGCATTTCTCAATGAAAATACCAAAAAAGTGGATATTTTAAATTCTAGGGAGAAATAACCCCTGCCCCCCCCCCCTAGAATTGACGCCACTGTTTGAGAGATAGGGACTGAATACAAAACAAATACATTTTAGACGTTAGGCCTTTCATTAGGTAGTTTCATAACAAAGAAAGGCCTATAGTAAACAGTATAACTTAAATTAAATACCTGACTAGGAATCTCTTGTCCTTCCAAATTTCGATTTTTGAGACATCCAAGCCAAAAAGCGTCTTTGCATTTATTCACAGTCAGCATCATTCTGACTCGGTATATAAATGCTTCTAAATTCTTCTTCAAAAGAGGCATAAGGTTTGCAAGGGACACATCCCTTGTAACCTAAAGAGATTGAAAACAAAACTGCTTTAGTAAAGACCCATAATCAGGGGTATTCATACTCCTTCGAGTATGAGATTCGATCTTAGGGTGGTGGTAGCCAATCAGCTAGTGGCGATTTGGAAGTCATCCCCAAAGAGTATGCAAAATTGATATTGGCACTTTGAGCTGGTTTTAGTGTATAAAGTGATTATTACACAATAAAATAATATAAAATATATAGATTATATAAAATACCATATAAAATTAAATTAAACAAAATAAAGAAAATTATATAAATAAATAAAACTGGATTAAAATAAAATAATAAAATTTCAAAAATAAATAAAAACTAAAGCACTACTAATAGCGCAACATTATCCGACACAATTAGAAAAATTAAAAAAAGCTTAAATCAAAGTTCAAACAGGGATAAATCCTTTTTATAGACAGTGATAATTCACAAAAAAATACTGGATATTTCGGTCACAGGTGCAGTGACCGTCATCAGTAGATATACTGTATTTATGTATTTCTACTTATGACGGGCACTGCACATGTGACCGAAATATCCAGCATTTGTTTGTGAATTATTAATGTCTAATAAAAGGATTTATCCCTATTTGAACTTTTATTTATCGTCATCGAAAGGCAGTGTGGTCTTCGAAATTACCCAAAACAAGCTAAATTTTTAGTAGTTAAACTTTGGACTTTAGTTACAGACCTAGGTTTATTCATATCCCACCTAAATTTCGGAGAGGCAGATTTTTTCGTTTTTAAACGGTTTCTTATTAAACCTAAAATAATTAGGCATAGGTTTGTATGTAGTAAAAAAGGTTACAAAATGCAAGCAAACATACCCATCGCATCCTTTTGGCAGCGTCAGGTCTTTTCTCTTTGACTCGATCTAAGGCAAAAGTAAAAAGGTATGCACAAATGTAAACAACTAATACGGTTAGGTATTTAGAATTACATCAACTTTATTATCCTAATCACTTTACGACTATCTTGACCTTGCTGGGTAATGTTAGATAGCATTGTTGGCTTTGTTTTATTATTATGAACTTTAGTTTCCTCTCTTATTATCTTTTGAATTTTTTGTTCACACTGAGATCTAATACAACTGTACTCAATTATAAAACTTGTACATAAAATCCCCAGGTCGTAAGTTGCTTTGATGATATAGATCCTCCAACGTATTATATAATATCATATTGATACTATATAGATACCAATATGGCTAATTACATCCATATCACATTTTATACTATTTATTATTTTTATAATTCATATGATATTATACAACGGATACTTGAAGTTCAATCGAAGAGACAACTGTGTGATCTAAATCGTCTGCAGGTTCCCGATCCTCACAAGAGAGTATATGTTTTTTTCTTATTTCTTATACCTGAAGTCAAAGATGATTAAGATTAATATAAACTGAAGATTTGTTGTTTTTAAATGCAAAAACTAGGACGAGACGAGATCTTCCAGCTTGGTAAGTAGCTCATGAACTGTTTTAAGGATCTAGAATAAAAACCACTAAACAAATTAGTTTACACACGTCCAATAAAACTATGAAAGGTGGATGTTCTATCTGATAATTTTATTGGCTATATGTCATTAAAGGGAAAACATATTGGGGACGGTCACTACCAAAGAACTAATTTGGTCTATTTTGGCAACAGACAACCAAATATTTAATACAGCCTTATTCCTTATTCCAGTAAGAAGAATATACAACAAATAATACGCAGTGGAAAGACCGCGCATATTTATCAAAAATGAAAATTATCCTTTTTTTAATGGGATTTTACCATTTATTCCTTTCCAGCTCTGATGCTACAACCGAAGGCTCTCTTTCACCCAATGATTTATCGACTCCTTAAACGAATGCATCCGTTCCCCTCCTTCTAAGGAGCTTCCTTTCTTCTGCCACCGATTGTTGAGACAACAAGTCAAAGAGCCAGGCAGAGATCCCACCCTGATCACCTGAAGATGACCAGGGATCAAATGTCTGGACAGGCACGCTTAAAAAAAAAAACTTGTTTGACATTAAAGTGGGGCTTTAAAGAGAGCCTTGTGGGATAAATCATTTGTGTGGCATTAGAAATCAATCTATCCTGAGGGGCGCAGAACCGTCAAATCCTTCAAGGGAATGTAAAGCACGTGTTTTAAAACTATTGAACAGACTGAGTGTGGGAGTTGTGCCATACTTGATCCTTAATTTATCTGAGCCCCCCTCCCCTCCCTGTCCATATTGCCCTTTTTCCTAATGCAATCTTAAAAACGAAGCAAAGTTTTATAGGAACTTTGTCATAGAAAGGTCTAAAATGTAGGCATAAAAATGCAATTTTAGTGACACATAGTTACTAGCAAGATTTCGTATTTGTGTGCAGGAGCTTGAAACGTCCGGTCTAGGGTCCTCAGACATGCCGCATCTCTTGTTCAGTAATTTCACAGCCCATTTTTGTGAAAGTTTTCCCAATTTCAAAAATTATGCCGTTTTTCTTATGCAAAGAACTTTTGACGGGTAAATACATGAATTTTTATGAATTTGTACCGATTATATTTTGTTTACTCGCCGTACATTAGCATCAAAGATATGATAACTACACTTCTTAAAACACATACAAAATTCATCCATAGCTTTTCCAAGATCTTGTCTAGTCTACATTTTTGTATTTACAAAGAACAAATCACTCTGGCAATATTACTCTTAATCACTTTCAGGCGTAAGAAATAAAAACGAGTAATCTCTTGGGAGGATCGGAAATCTACTAAAGCTTTAGGTCACACTCTTGTCTCTTCGATAAAACTTCAAATGCCCGTCGAATAACATCACATGCTTGTTTTCATACTAGTGACTGGCAGGAATTTATGGCCACTTAACAATTATATAAAATATTATATGCAATTAGGCCTTTCATGTCATTGACAGAAATTTACTATCTGGCATATCCACAAGATTTTGTTTTGGGGAGGTAAAACAACTTTAAAAACGTCAAGAAAAGGCAAATTGTGGAAGATATAAGAAGTTCTGGGTAATATTGTACAATATCAATTTTTTATATTTCTTGTACTTTTTTATATCGATAGTTTCGTCATCTGCCATCAGCAAGACTTGCAACTAGTGTTTGTTTGGAATTATTTGCTTTGTTTTTTACTGTTGTACAAAGTTTCTCTCCATCATATTTTTTTTTTCTTTTACACTGTTGGAATTCACGTATACTAGTTTATAGCTCCCGTCTGAGCAGACAAAAGATGGTCAATTTTTCAGGCAACTGCCGGCTTGTGAAACAAAAAGAAACTACTAAAGAAAAAAAATGATAAAAATACTTACTCGAACATGAGAGCAGATATTGTAAATCTTCCTTCGGGTGATTTGTACCTCTTTCAGAACTTGCAAGCAAAGTACTCGCTTTTGATTGAAAATCGAATCCAGTAGAGACATACCGTATTTCAAAAACAGTTCGAAGAACAAGCGAGAATTCTAGAATTAACAAAAACTACTTATGAAAACAAAAAAATAAATTAAACAGAACACTAAAAAAGTTACGATACAATGTAAACAAGAATATTTCGTTAAGACTCAATTTATATTGATTATAAATGGCCTATAACATTTTACTACACGCCTCACAGGTGCTTGAACCCACCAAGGATGCAAGAGGATTCTCCAGGGGCGGTTTTAAAAATAATTTACGCACAATTACACCTAGGGTGTATAATACCTTAGTAAAAATATTGTAGTTAATTGAATCGAGGTGAAGATAGTGGTATTACATACAAAAAGATGCAAACCTCGGGGAAGTTTGAGACCCCATGCTACATCAAATCTGCCTTGATAGATGGCATTATTATTTTTGCTTTCTTAGAATCTTTCCTACAAAATGACGTGGAAAAGCCTATGATGTTAATTAATATAATTTTTTAATATTAATATTTTAATGGATAGTTGGTTAAAACTGAAAACAGGTTTCTTCTTTTCTCTATTCCTGTCGCAACTCCTGTTAACTTAGAAGTTCAGACACAATGGTAAAACGGTCTCTCGAACTTTATATCTCATAGCTCGACGATTATGTGTATTTATATGTTTCGAATACTCAAAACCTACAGGACTTCAGTATACAGCAGAGCTAACAGGAGATGGCGTTAAAGATACTCAATTCAAGAAGTTTCAAATCTAAATTCTCAATCAACTGGGGATTTTTTTCCAAAGAAGTCACCACTGTTACTGAAAAAAATAACATTTGCACGATGGACGTGTGTCCTTGCTGGTTAAGGGTGAAGCATTCTCATGAGCAAAACTTCAATTTTTTTGGATTATGTAGATAACTCTGGGATTAAGAATTGCATAAGTCATATTTAGAAGGGTTAATCAAGACAAGTTTGTACTGTTTTCTATAAAAATAAAGACGACATAAGCAAATTAGATTAAAACTCACCACAAAAAAGATGGCGCCTTATGCATGCAGGTGTTAACCCTCTTTGCCCCCCCCCCTTCAATGTTAATTGGAAATTCATTCATAATAGGAAATCTGTTTTGTTTTGTCTTTTTGCACTTGCAAATACAGCAAAAAAATAATAATAATACCCCAATAATCCCAAGGCCAAATCAGCGGAATTCACAACGCGGAGTCAAAAATTAAAAGAAAAAGAGACCCACCTCCCCCCCCCCAAAAAAAAAACAAAAAACAGGTGAATAAATTGAAGAGATAGTAAAACAATTTGACATGAAAACTAAAAATAGTTCACAACAAAAACTAAATAAGACACAAGATACACTAAAACCTAACAACACCGAATAAATAATCATTCGTTGAAAATAAGGTCGTGCGATAAGATTGGTCAAAAGAGAATATAATTATCCCCTATCCCTTAATGTACAGCATGAACTATGGAATAAACTTTTCCTTCTCCTTAATGGCAGTAACCACTATTTTTGAAACTACCTATGATTGAGGACAGGTTAACTTTTACACCATTCCTAGTTATGAATAATTAAGTCAAGAATACGCTAAGAGTTAGGTTAAGAATAGCTAAGAGTTAAACATATGTTAATTAAGTTTACAAAACTGGTAGCAAATGACCTTGAAAATTTTATTGATCTCGAGTTACCGAATTTGGAACGCCCAAGGACACGATTTTTGACGACGAAAGATTCTTTCCGCATTGGATTCTGGAATGTTAGGTCAATAAACCCAGACACCCAGCCAGGTTGGTTAAATAATTTGATAAAAACCATCAAAATTTACCGGATAGATGTGGCTACATTATTTGAGACAAGAATTCTGTTTGGGTCCCTCGAATGATAGAACTATCATGTGTTCCTGTTAACGAACTATACAGTAAGAGCGACTCGTCTCAATAGCAGCCAAAACTCTTAAACACGAAATTTTGATACCAATAGATACATCAAAAGAATTGCATTATTATGCTGATTTTAAATATATAAGCTTCATCAAGCTTCATCTGTCTTGGCTTTTCTCTGTCTACAATTACCCAGCGTCTTGACGCAACCTATGCAACCTATTGCAAAATACTTGATAACTTCAATTCAAAATCAACGGACTCCAAAAAATACGTCAAACGTAACTATCCTACCCATCAAAAGTTACGATCCTGAGAAAATTCCCCTTATTTACGAAAAAAAGGAGAAAACACCCCATAAAAGTGATAACTGGAGAGGTTTCAAGCTCCTATCTGTGGAATTTTGTATTTTTTCCAGAAGAAAGATCACGGATGCGTTTATTTATCCTTTTTTTTATCCTGGAAAAGAGCGTACAAAAACGGCTGGTGTGGCATTGGCTTTAAGTGGGGCAGCGAGGAAGTGTTTTCTAGACTGGAAACCAATTAATGATCGCATCTTACGAGCGCGTTTTGCAACAACCCAAGCAAAATAATGGTTATAGCCGTGTATGCACTAATAAACGAATCGAGTGATTCTGATAAAGCCACTTTTTATCAGTTGCCAAGCGATGTCACCAACAAGGCTCGTAGACACGATATATTGGTTGGGTGTGGTGATTTCAATGCGATAGTTGATTGCAACCTGGATTATCCACTAACAGTGATCAGCTCACATGGACTTGGAGAAACAAGCGATACAGATTGACAGACCGTATCTGAAGCAATAGGCTGTGCGAAAAGTGGAGTCCGATTTCGTTTTCTAGATCTATAATGAAAGGTTGAGATGGCTAGGGCAGGTTCTGCAGATGAAGGGTGATAGGTTACCAAAGATTGGCCTTTTTGGCCAGCCGTCTAGGGCAAACAAAAAGCAGGTCACTTTCGGCTGGGTTCAATTTCGCTTTCTAAGGGATGGGTTCAATTTCGGTTGAGATGTTGGTTGAAAGGTTGAGATGTTGGTTGAGATGATTAGCGCACGTTCTGCCGCTGAAGGATTACAGATTTCCCAAGATTGGCCTTTTCGGCCAGTTGTCTAGGGCCAAACGAAAAGCAGGTCACTCCCGGCTGCTTTGGGAGGATTTCGTAAGGAAATATTTAAGGGAAATGAGAACTTCCTAGGAGGGTGTAAAGAAGAAGGCGTTGAATAAGTTGGGATGGAGGAGGACCGTGCGTAGCTGTATTGGCCTCTGGCAGCTTGGTGTTGCAGAGAGTTATCATTAGAAGTGTAATATATTTTCATACTACTCAAGACTTGATTGTGGGGGGTATATGGTTTCCTCATAAAAATATTCAACGATTTACATGGAATTCATCCTGTGGAAACACCCGAAACCAGATCGACCATGTACTCTTAAGTAAGTGTAGATAAAGGGGCCTTGAAGATGCTAGGGCCTACCGTCGAGCAAATGTTTCTCGGACCGTCAATTAATTGTAGCAAAGTCTAAAAATAAAACTTAAGGCTGTGAGGAAAATTACAGTGCGGTAAACAGTTACAGTCCAGCAGTTATGAGATATCTAACGCTAAAAAACAAGTTGGCTGCTTTGAGCCTCGAGGATTCCGGTGCTGAGAGTGTAGAGTCTCTCTGGAGATTTCTGTCAGGGTGTATTAAGCATGTAGCAGTTATTATATAAGGATGTCGAGTGTAGAGTGTAGTAAGGATGTAGAGTGTATTAAGGATCATTGGCTATAAGAAACGGAAGAAGGAAGAATGGGTCAGTGATGGAACTTGGCAGCTGATCCAGGAACAAAGAGATCTGAAAATCCTTGTTTACAAATACTCACCATTCATCTAATCAGCCCTTTGATAGGCAATACTATGATAGTTTAAAAGAACAATATAAAATTGAAAAGAAACGAGTGAAAACGTCTGCAAAGAATTGTGAGCATGATTAATACCTGTATGTTGCACAGATGCGTGCAGTCCAGACAGAAAGTGGTCTGTCACAGCAGTTCCGATGTTTGCTATCCTCGATATTCTTTGCAATACTCACTGACTTTGGGATTCAAGCCTACCACTTTATACAAGGCACTCAACTAAGCCCTGAGCTTCGACTACAAGATTGCAAGTTCACCCACGATATAGCTCTCGCTGTCTCTAAGGATGGCATTCAATATAATCTGAATGAACTAGTAGCAAAAGCTGCCCCTACTAGCCTATAGATAAATGTAGATGAAATCAAATAGTTATAAAGACCCTGAATGAAGGCATTCGATACGAGGGTACTCATACCGAAGAGTATGAGGCGTGGGAAGACCCAAGTAAATACGTAAATCTGATGGTTCTTTAAAGTACCGAAAATGAAATTTAACTGTTCGAATAGGTTAAATGGATAATTATACAACCACACATATCTTAAAAATTCCATTCGCAGTTATACAGTTTTTGGTAGTAGCAGCACCAAATTTAAAAATAGTAAACGTGGGTAAAAATTCAACTAAAAACAAGTGGCAACAAACAGCTTATCTTTATTTTTATGATCTTTGGGGATCAATATATTGTTGATTTTTGAATTTATATGGACAAGAAGCGTTGTCAATTTCAACTAAGTAGTTTTGCCCATTTATATTCACGGTTCAACGTGGCAACACAGACAAAAACATGGCACCTCCCTAAAAACTTAATGGATTTGAAACAACCAAAGGAGAAATCTTCAGAAAATCGCCGTTTTCAGATGTGAATAGACCTAATATGGGCCAGTAGAAAAAATTTTTCTTTTTTTTTATGTTATTGGTATTTTAAGTTTTGCCTATGCCCACAACAGGAATAGGGATATCAGATATAGAAACGAGAATATGCCAGAAATTAGAACAATAACTAGCTTGGTAAAGTTTTCGAAATATCTAATAACAAAAATCAGTAGCTTACCTTCAGACATGCAGCCAAGTAATGTCGCAATTTAAGAGCTGAAGCAACTTGAACTAGATATTTGAACAGTTTGATGGCTTTACCCCACAGTTGCAGCTGATCTGCAGCGGATGGTGCCTCTTCTTTCGTGCAATATTCTCTCAGGTAGGATATCAAAAAGGCAAAGTGGCATTTGTAATAGGTATGCAACGTATGTTTTGACAAAGTAGGAAGTTCTACTGCTGTATAATTCTTTTCCGAAGCATTTACAACTTCTTCCATTGACCCGAAAACAATCTCTTCCAGATAAACAAACGGCTCATCAATGACCTTGAAGTTGCAATCAAGGAGATACTCGAGTGCTTGATTATAAGCAGCACCGCGGTCTTTAAACCCGTCAACACCTTTCCATTCCTTTTTCAAATGCTGTGAATACACACTCTCTACAACCGTCTTATGGTTAGTTAAAGGCGCCAATTTACCAATGTTTGACAATATTGTACACTGATACTTGGCACATTGAATATATGGCAGGGTTGTCGTATAGTTTGAAAAGTATCTCAGAGCTAAATTGGCTAAATCAACAGTCCTCGATTTGATCTCCACTTTCGGGTCTAGTCTCTGGGCAGTAGCTACAAGGAATTCCTTAGCAAGAAGAAAATTGTCCTTGTTAATAAGGCCATTCCAGCTAATCAAAGTGGATAAAATTCCAAGACAATTCGTCAAACAATTGCCTATGATTGGCGAGTCATCATTCAAAACAGAGCTTTGATCCAAATCAGATTCCGTCACTAAGGACTGGAAATACTGATAACACTTTTCAATAGCGTCAAAAATCGATGGCATATTACGCTGTTGCAATGCTGCGGCACCCTTAAGATTTATTTTCACAATTGCTGCTGGTTCAAGTATTTCTACATTAACAAACCGTCCAGTTGGTTTTTTACGACCAAATTTCATTTTAGGTGACAGAACATGGTGTAACTTTGGCAAAATTTCATCTGTAAGCCAAAGTAGTTGCTTTGGACAAAGTTTTATCAAATCCTCTCTCAAAATCAAATTTTCATCTAATTCAAAGCCAGTTCGAAACAGTATAACCACATGCATGTCTAGCTCACGAACAAGTTCTTTGTAATAACTAAATTCAATTTTAACTTCTTTTTCTTCAGTTGACTTTTTCTTCGTTTGAGGAGCAGCGTTGACATCAACTTTGGCCTTTTTAGAAGCAGGTTCAGTAGCTTTTTTCCTGGAACTGTTTGGGGAGGGCAAAACAAATTCGACGTCAATCCAATACTGGGCTAATGGAGGTACATATCTAGGAAATCGAGGCAGGAGCTTGGTGAGAACCCCTTCAATGTGGATAACATTTGACACCCTTTTTAAAACCATAGAACGGATTAGCTCACTTTTCAGCCTCGCAAAACCGTTTATTATTTCTCTGAAATAGTTAAGGCAATGAAAATATGACGTAATAATTATTTCCTTTTCTCTGGAAGAAGCAGAAGGAAAATTTTCAACAGCTTCTTCATTCGGTAAAAACACACCACAAGATAATAACTGATCAATTGATCTTAGAGATCTCTTGTTACTATCAAGAGCAGTTTCCACCGCCTGATATAGTCTAAGCATAGGGGATAATAAGAAAAGCGTATTTTGTGGTTGGCCCACATCTTTACATACACAGGGCCCGATGTTTAAAGTAACATCGCAGTCTTCCAAAGCGAATAGTCTTGTCAGTGGAACGACATCGTGGAGTTCGTCAACTCCACTATCAGCTGTTACAATAAACCTATCTATGAAATCTTCAGCCATGTCTTCCTGTATTTTTTTCAGCAAATCCTTATGCAGAGACTTGTGTTGAACTATAAAAGCAAGCTCATCAAAGAAGAGTCCCTCATACTCAGTACACTTTTCAACAGATTTTCTAGTATCTGATAGCAATTCTATAGCCTTTTTGACATTTGTCTTTCTGCGCTCAGCTGCACTGGAGCTGTTACTACTTGAACTGCTATCTGAGTCATCATATTCGGTAAATGCCAAGCCTCTAACTGTCATTAGTGCTGTAATAATTCCAGTCTTTCTCAATTTTCGATTACAACTATTTAAATACTTTCTTATGATTATAAAAATATCATTACTCAGTTGACTGTTTTCACTGCCATGAATGAAAGCTAGCTGAGATAGAACATCCATTATCTTTCTCACTTTCAAAAGACTGTAGTTTTGAAAGCCACGAAACAGATTTGTGAAAAAAACAGCAAATTTCATGACTTTTCTATTATCTTTAAGAATCAATTCCATGAGCAGTTCTACTGGATAATCATCCGATAGATACTCAATAGCTCTGCAAGTAATTACCATAACCTCTTGCGTAATAAAGCTGTTGTCAATTGGAAATATTGATTTCAATATAATTGCACCAGCAGCAGCAACTTCACAGTCATTGGAGTGCAAAAATTGTTCACCAAGTTTTAAACATGTAGAAATCCTTTCGCTGGTGATTGCTGAAATATGGTTGACAAATGTAGCTTTAATCAACTTCAGAGGAATTGAACCACTTTTTATTTTACTTTTCAAAAGGCTTTCAACTTTTTTTCGAAGATCAACGAAGGAAAACATGTTAATAAGCGTGAGTATATCGAAGGAGGTGACACTTGCAACTTCAATCATGGAAGTAATGATCTGTAATAGAAAAGAAAATTACGTTGTAGACATTTATATAAAATTGCGTTTAGTGTTTGCTCTTTATCACGTCTAATGCAGCAACTGCTGCGACCACAAAGAACCTCATTAAATGTTCTTTTTTGTGCGCCTTTAATTTAATCCAGGTTTCTGGATTCTGGAAAAGAAACGACTGTGCAATATTTTCAAAATTCTCGGACTTCAGGCAAGTACACGGGATTTAATTTATTTCGGAGGAGAGGCAAAGATTATAAGCCAAACAATTCATGAATTATGCAGAAAATATGTGAAGCGTTGTAAATTTTGTGGGTTTCCATTGCCAGTTTGGCCCTAAAGGCTTCCTTTTTCTTTCCCCATGCGTAATTTCTGAGTTACAAAAAATGTACTCAAACAATATGGAAAAACAAAAAAATCATAATACCTTCGAAATTTGAGAGGGCAAATAGCTGCTCGGTGCCTAACACCTCCCCCCCCCCAAAAAAAAAAAACAACGATTTTTCGATTTTCTGGGAAATTTTGATTACAATTACAAAAATATATATTGTTCTTTATCATTATGTTTCTTATCATTTTGTCTGCTTTAAGAATTTTGTTTTCAAAATTCTGAAACAAAAATTCCAAAACAAATATAACAAACATGTTTGTTTTGTTTGTAAAAGTCGTTATGTCTTTGTTAAGTTGTGTAAGCTAAAACAAATATAAAACAAGCAAAATTCTAATGAAAAACATTAAAAGACAAAGATCTTCAAGAGCCATTGATGGCACATAGAGCGTCAAATCGACACTTCAGTGGTTGGGTCTTATTTACAGGAATACACCGGTGTTTAGTTTTTGGGTCTATACGCCGGTGTATTGGTGTATAGAAATACACCGTGTATAGGAATACACCGGCAACCAGCCTTGCGGCATTTGGAATCGAGCCCCAATTCCCGCAATGCAAAGTAGGGGCCAATCGACTTTGCTGCCACAGATAAAAATATGTCAGAACCATCTATTTATACCATTTCATGAGTTGAACTAAAGCTGGAAGCGAAGAGAGCAAGAAAAAAAAATAATAAGGAAACTCCAATAATCAAAAGTAGAAAGACTGTGCACAAAAAAGGAGAAAGAGCAATTGCAGCAAAATTACACAGCAACGGGCACGTCTTCATTGAAGAATTATATTTAACGTTTAACGTCCATTATTGTTTCCTGATTTGCGTCAAAAATCTGTCTCAGATCAGCATTCTTTGTGAGAATTACTAAATAATCAAGCATAATCTTAAATAAAATATATCAAGAGAATCTTAAAGAGAGTATTTCAACTAGAGAACACTAAAAGTAATAGAGACTCAAGCAAGAGAGTTGGCAAGGAACAAAAACAAGTCACAGGAATTTTTATCTTATCGATAGCCGTCTAAATGTTTTTAAATCACGACATTTGGTAAATATTTTTTAAATATAAATATTGTTCTACCGGTAAAATTAGTTTTTAAAGATAAAAATATGTAAGGGCCATCTAATTATAACCTATCACTAACTGAACTGAAACTGGAAGCAAAAAGAGTGAGAAAAAAAATAATAAACGAAACTCCAATCAGCGAATGTAGAAAGACTGTACACAAAACAACAGAGAAAGATCAATTGCAGCAAAATTACACAGCAACGGACACGTCTTCATTGAAGAATTATATTTAACGTTTAACGTTCGTTATCGTTTCGTGATTTTTTTTTTTATAATAAATTGCTTTTACTACTACTACTACTACTAAACAACCTCGAGTTCAGACCAGAATTCATATACCATTCTATAGAAACCTGAATGTTTCATACCGGAATCAGTAGAAATAGAATATAAAACAAAGAAAAAAGAATGAAAAAAGATACAAAACAAAAAAATAAAGGAGGAATAAAGATAGAAGGATATATTCAAATATAAAGGAAGCCAAAGTGAGTCAAAAGTTTTAAGCCACCCTTCTGCAAGTTTCACAAACACAAAAACATAATCAGTAACACAAACACATTAGAATCACAAACACACAATCCTGGTTTCTATAAATTCACCAAGAGTCTCTAGTATTGTAGCCTAAAAAAACACCTGATCTAGATCTGAGGTTATGTACCTTTCTATAGCGGCCTAAAATTTTATGCCCAGTCTTCAGTATAAATAAACCATACAGCAAAGAAAAAAGCAAGAATAAAGAAAAAAGGAAGAAAAAAAGGAAGAATAAAGAAATAACAGAAATACATAAAAAAAGAACTGAGTCCTGAACTCAGTTCTGAACCAGGACTGAGTCCTGATTGAACTTCCCTGTAGTAAGGATGCTAAGACTGTTTTAAAAAGTTTTTAGTTTTAATGGTCATATCTTAATGTGAGTTTCTTTCATATTTTCATTTGTTTTTCTGAGGACGGCCCTTGGAAATAGGGTTGAAATATTCATTTAGGGTAAAGGTTCCACTGTCTTAAGGGAAAAAAAAATCCCTGTTCTTTCTATTTGTTGTTAGTATTTAAAAAGAATGATAATAATAACAATAAAATTAATACAAAAAAAGTATGATCAAATTTTATTTCCTGAGCCCAGCCCCATCCAAAAGAATTAAAATTCTTCTAAGAATTAAAATTAAAATAAAATTCTACATGCATGAAGATGAAAGAAAACTTCGGTTCTTGCTTGAATGGGTTAATTTCAACAGGAATTTTTTCTTGGTGTCTATCAAAACTAAGCAAACCATGAAAAGGGAAAAACGGAAAAGGAAAAAGAAAACCAAGAAAAGGATATTGTTTTTTCCTGAAGTTTCATTTTTGTAGGGATGCAATCAATTCGTATAAAAACTACCAAATTAGAATAAAGAATATAATTAGAAGAATAAAGAAAAATAGGGACAAACACAATTGTGTTTTGAACAGCACTGGGATCTTATCAGGATTGAATCCAAACCAGGCCCGTAAAAATTAAGTATGTCATAGCCACAAACCTGGAATCCGACTCCCTTTCAAGTATCTCATTAAAAAAAAAAAAAAATCTAGGGTAGGGCTGAAAAAAAATCTAGTAGGCCTGTATTTTGTTCACCCTCCCCCATTTGACAAGAGCAGGACCATTTCAAGCAATGTTGGTTCCGTGGAAAAATTCACCTTTACCACCTTCCTCCAATAAATTATATATAATCTAGAGAATGGCTAACTAAAAGTATTGACTGTGGTCCCCCAATTCAACGCTCGGGGTAGCAAAAGCCAATATGACAACAAGTCACACTAAAGCAAAACATAAGCTTGAAAAAGCGATAGGCTATCATTCATCCCGATTCATCTTACTAGCTCGAAAAAAAGAGGAAGTGACAAGAATAATAATAGAAAAGAAAACAGAGAAAAAAACAGAAAAACCTACAAAACAATAAAAAAAATACAAATGAAATTAATGATTGGTTCGACAACGAATCATCGATTCACAGTTTAAATGAAAAAAAAAATCCTGACAACACAGACGAAAATGACAAAGGGGAAAATAAGATTTTATAAAGAGTGGAAAAGCAAAAGAAAAGTTTTTAGAAGCTTTCTATTACTGCTTTTAAAAGCCAGTTTTTGAGCGTTTTGTTTTATGGCTTCAAAGTGTATCTAATAACAATAACAATGAGAATAATGATAACAACAACAATAACATTAATAACACTGATAATAATACTGATACAATAATAATAATGATAATAAAAATAATAATAACAACAATAATATTACCACTAATAATAACAACAATTATAATACCAATAAAAGTAGTAAATAATAACAATAATAATGATAATAACAACAATAATCATACCACTAATAATAATAATGATATTAATACAACATCGCCATCTAATTAACTGTCTCAAAGTAGATGTCCACTGTTGATCCATTTACGGGTAAACTATGATATCCACAGCTTTATTTTCTAGGTCTTTATATTAATGTAAAGACGGGATATAACTCGATTCGCAAAAAAAAACTCGTAAATATAGTAAACCCAAATAAGACAGGGGAAACCAGATTAGACCAATCGATAGAGGTCGCTGGAAGTAAGTAGGTACACTGCAAATCTAGGTTTTAAAAAAAGCGCACTGTAGCACGTTTAGAATTACCGCAGTCGAGATATCAAAGCTCAGATTTGTCGCTCATGAAGCAAAAATATTACCTCTATTAAGGATATCAACTGACCTTGAGCCAACTTTTAGTGAGAGAGAAATTCAGCTTAAAGCACAAATCCAACGTATCCAATATGATCACTTCAAGGCTTTGCTTCGAATTGAATTGACTACCTGCCGGTCTTTGCGTCCTTTGCGGTTCAGCTAAAGTCGAAGGGACAAGTGACTCGTTCAAATTCATCTTTTCCGAAAATTTATCATTCAATACATCCCTTGTTTTACCAATAACCTAAAAGAGCAACTACAAATAAATCCAACAAATTCAAAATCGAAAACCCAATCCAATAATTACACTGCCAATCCTGCTCCGATACTACTAGCTTAAGCATATAAGCGGGAAACCGTGACGTCCATGCTCTCTCCCTTAGAATCTCGACACTTGTATTGTTCGTGTAATTTATTGTTGCATTCCCTACAAAGTCAATTTGATGAAAGAGCAAAAGGTGCGACATCAAAGTTATGTTTTTAATCAAGTATTAATGAGTATAAAGAATACAATCTTTCCATTCCCGCAATGTTGAAAAGAAAGATCAGTCTCCTTATCAAGGTACGTACAAGGAGCATTCGGAGTTGAGGCCCACTTTGCCTAAACAAAATCTCAAGGTATTTTCAGTACAGCATTAAGGCTGGTCGTGGGTTGCGGGTGTAAGAGGGGTCGCCGACCCACTTTGGTTCTTTAATCATACAGATTAAAATCTCTGCGTATCTCTAGTGTAAACAATCTTCACAATGCCTACCTTTCAATTGACTGCGGATTCATTCGACAGATTGGAATTAGCTTGTTGCTGTAATGAGTGAGGACTTAAATTGTTTTTGCATCAGATAACCAAAATATCGTATCTTCAACATAAACTGCTTTTGCACCAAGCCAAGAATTGGCTAGATTTTGCACCAAGCGTGGACTAAGCCCGTTTCAAACTTAGCTACTTTTCACATCAAATTAAGACCCAGCTCGTTTTTGCACCAAGTCAGAACTTAAATTGTTGTTGCTCAAAGGTCGTTGCTGTCCTGATTTGATCAGGGAGGTCGTTGAACAACCTCCCATACGCTTAAATCAACTAAAAACTCTGGGTTGTAGGTGTTAACACAAACGAAAAAAAAACATAAAACACAAGGACTTTCACATAGTTTTGGGAGACAGGGAGTAACCCGACAACCCTGAAACGTAGCAGAAAAATTATTTACAAACGGCTTCTAGCCTGATCAGGGTAGATTTAACGCAAGGGAGTGGCTAGTGGATTAAGAATTTCGCCAAAGTTTGCCAATTCAAGTTAAGAAAGAGTACAAACTTAGCCCATTTCTAAGATAAATTTTCACCAAATGAAAAGTGATTTCCAAAGACACTAGTATTTTGTAGACAGAAACCTCCTTGAGCACTATTTTAGGCAAACTCGATGGACTTTCTCTTTGTGGGCAGAATGAATTGCATATTTATTAAAAACGAAATGGTTTTCATATTTATTGAAAGCTGGTGTAGAGGCACATAGAAAAATACTCATAAAACCGATCATCTACATTTTGCCAAGAGGATATCTCAATCACCTGCGGTTACTCGATATAACTTTACTCACTTTTAGAGTCTAGAAATATTTTTCTAGGCTCTAAAAGAGTCTAGAATTTGGTTGTTTCCCAATCCCTTTGTAAATACTCGAAACTAAAACCTACTAAAATGTCCACCAGTCCACTCCTCGAGGAGGCATCTTATGCCTACCTCCTTAATACCACTTTTTAATATCTAACATGGGTATATAAAACACTCACCTCCTTGAAATCAGTCTCCGTAACATCCTGAAGTATAAATTGTATTGCATTTGGCAATGTTTCAAGTTCTAGGGAACCAAGTCTCTTCAGTATATCTTTATATACAGTCTTCACTTCATCTCCTTTTATATACAACTCCGCAAGAGTTCCAAGAATGGGGCCAGTTAAATGGTCATTTTCAAACAATAACCCACTAGAAAATAAAGAGAGTAGTATTAGCATGAAGGTTCATTCTCTCTTTGCCTGCCTTCCCTTTGCTTCCTAGGGCATTGGGCCTTCGCAAATGAAACTCGCTTTCCGTGGGCCAGACCTCAGGCCTTACATGATTATTGCGTTCTCATGTTAATTTGCATTAAAATATGGACTCTTATCCTAAGCACTCGCAAATTCATATTCACATCTACTGGATTTTCCTAGACTCTAACGTTTTTTTTTTCTTCAACGAAATTTCACTATTGTATTCCCTAATTAAAACACTCGAAAATAATCATATAATTTTTATTTTTTAAGTAAGCTACACGGATAAAAATAGCTATATAACATTATTTTATACAAATATCATCTTCATCATGACATTTCATATTTCCAGTTTATACACAGAGCTGACTATCATCCAGCTTTCCTTAATTATCATTATCAACAGTAGCAATCTGTCTCATTTTTCTTCTTTTTTTTTACTGATTTGCAATCTGCAATACCCCTTCTTCAAAAAATTAATAGATTTGATGATGACATCAACCGAAAAATAATCAAAAGACAGCTGCTAAAACTACATCTCCAGGGCAATTTTCTGTATTTGTAACACATACCTGGCCATAAAAATATTAAATATTGTGAGATAGCAGATATGTTGGCATTCAAGGCTTGAGCCTCAACACAAAGGAATAAAAACAGACTAAGAATATAATCTTCCTCTTCAAGAGTTCAGGCACTAATATATTTCAGACTGAAATCAGGAGCCCTTCAGCTAAAGAGAGACCTACTTAATTAAGGGATTTTCCCTTCTCCCCTAAATCACAATTGCTTCTGTGCTGATGAAGTCATTCGACATATCTTCCTTGATTGTCATTCCTGATGACAAACTAGAATCCTCAAAGCCCTTGGCTCCAAGCCAAAAATTCATGAACTGTTAACTGTAATTTTGGACTCTAGCCTTCCTTGTCTATATGATGAAATACTTTTTACAGTGGTGATTGAGATACTAAAACAAACTAATCTACTAGATTTTTTCTTGTTGTTTTTAGTATGTGCTGTCAGTCCTGACCGAATTGACTGACCTATACTCAAGAAGAAGCTTCAACCAGATCACAAAAGAGGTGAGAGAACTCGCTTTTGGTCGTAATGAACCTGCTACCTTAGGGCCCATTTTCACGAGGATGAAAGCTGAACGAGTCATATGTCCACGTGAACCTGTGTTTTAGCATTAGATTCTTTGAAGAAATATATTTTACCTCATGTTCATCTGTCGATGGAATGGACGAAGTCCTCTCGTTTTACTCTGCTTGGAGACAAGAGTAGAGCACAGTTTCTATAAAAATTTGTATAAAACTGATAAAATCATAAAAAATGTGTAAAATCATTTGGGAATTTTCGGGATATGAAAATAGTAGTTTTCTTCCGTAAACAGGGTAGCTAATAAAGCATTTACAGGTTTAATTTGTATCAAAAACAGGCCAGGATTCACGCACAGGCCCAATAGGCCCGGGCCAAGGGGCGGAAAAAAAACACTGAGCGATCTTCTTTTCTTAACAAAAACTGGACTGATGTGATTAATAGTCAAAGTGCCAAGTACACTTTCATGCTGCGCTACTTATTTACAGAAAATTGATTTTAAAGCAACACAGGAATTCCGTATCCGCTTATCACTATCAGGTATCTCCCAAGAGTGGCAGCTGAGAGCTCGGTATCACCTCTTTGTTGCATTACTTTTGGCTCATCACTCATTAGTTGCCTTCTGTTCAGGGCTTTCACTATCCCCGAATTTTCGGGGATTTCCCCGTAAATCTCTGTGTCTCCCCGAAAAAATTGCTTAAGCGTAGGATCACCAAAGATATAAATTCTGCCCTGATAAAAAGCACAGGTCATCATTTTCTATTCTATTTTTCACTTGGTTACACATAGGGGTATACAAAACCAATGAAACACAGTCATATCCAAATACAATATTTTGAAAACAAGGTAATGAAAACTTTTAATAGCAAGGATGAACTCAGACTTCAGAAAAACAGACTTCAGACTTCAGAAACACTGCTTCAGAAAAACTTTGTCCCGAAATCCATTCTTTAAGACCTATAAATTGCGATCAAGAAAGACAGTTTTAAAATTAATTGCAGGCTAATATAATAATTATATTGCAAAAGCGTTTCGATGCTTGATATCCGGTCGTTCAAGGTAACATTTACTTAGTTCTTACAATTGTACGTTCTTAAGTTCATAAAGAACTTAAGTTTCTTAAGGTAAGAAGTTAAAGGTTAAAGTTAAAGCTTAAGGTTCTTAATGTGCGCTAGGTGAGCAGGAGTTTCGTGAAAATGTTGCTCTTCAAAAAAAGATCTAACGAAAAAAAGTTGCTCTTCAAAAAAAGATCTGACGAAAAAAAGTTGCTCTTCAAAAAAAGATCTAACGAAAAAAAGTTGCTCTTCAAAAAAAGATCTAACGAAAAAAAGTTGCTCTTCAAAAAAAGATCTAACGAAAAAAAGTTGCTCTTCAAGAAAAGATCTAACGAAAAAAAGACCAAATTGCGATCAAAAAAGACAGTTTCGAAATGAATTCCAGGCTAATATAAGATTTAACTTGTTAAAATACTTCAATCACTCAAGATTACACTTACCAAGTTCTAGATACTTAAATTCCTAAAGAACTTGAGTTCTATTTACTTACCTAAGAAAAGCTGCCATTTCACTCTGTTCTGTCTGTATACATAACGAAGGTATATAGGCAATAACTTCTGCTTGAAAATCACTGGGTACAACTGATATTAGCTGCCTAAGACGAGAACTCATCACTTTAGGGTCCATAGTCCGGGGTAGATAGCGCATGTTACTCACAAGCATCATTGTTATCTTTCTCGGCTTCCCAATAAACCTGAAATAGCAATAAATTCAGCCAACCGCTGCTTAAATAATAGAAATATTTCTAAAACAAATGTCTAAAAGAATTTTATTTTCTGGGATTTTTTCTGCTTTAAACCCTTATTTTAAGGGATTTTTTGCAGTATTGAAAAAGTTGACTGTAAGAATTTTTCCGAAATAGTGTGTATTGTAAGTAAATCATTAGACACCATGTTACATATGAGGTTTTCAAAACGATTTAAAGTCTAACTGCCTTTTGATATTGAACAAATAAAAAAAAAACCTTTTTGGTGATTTGCAAAAAAAAAAACATAGTGATCATGACCATATTAGTTCGCGATTTTTTTATTCTCATTATTTTCTAGGGAATATCTTTCAGTATGTACACGGTTAAGAGCAGAAAGACTTCCAAAATAGTCAACACTTTAAGTTAACGTCATCGACATAACCTTAGGACAGTATGTAAAAAATGATTATTTTTTTTTTGCGCGCGTGCGCTAAACATTATTTTCATGATCTTTAAACAGCGGTCTAAAAACGAGGTCTCATCAAAGATTTAAAGATTAACTCTCTTATGGCACAGAATGAATAAAGAAACAAATTATTTAGCGATTTGCAAAGAAATGGGATGACGAGAATATTAGTTTGTGACTTTTCTGTTATAGTCCTTATGTTTTAGAGAATGTCCTTGTTTTATGAACTAATTTAAGAGTAGATTAGATTGTTTTCTAAAATAGCATACAATTTTTAAACATATATTCTTTTTCTTGGTTTGCAAAAAAATGTGATTTTCTCATAATTCTTATTTTTTAGGGAATATCCTTCTGTGTATATTAAGTTAAAAGCAGAGCGAGTTAGAAATGAGGCTCCTATAACAGTTTAAAGTCTAACTCCCTAATAAGACTGAATGAACGCAAGAACAAAATATTTCGTGAATTATTTTTTCTAACTTTTATTATTTTTTTTTATTCTTTTATGACGTTTCACCGTGGCTACATATTTGCAGCCACAAATTTTATAAGAAAGCAAAAATCTATGATCCTCAAATTTCCAATTCAGTTTCAGACATTTCCCAGCGAAAAATCTTTGGCTGAAGGTATTTTTCTACCCAATTCAAACACTTTCGAAGCTCCAAAGCACTTTCGACTTCACATTCAGTCTCCAAGCAGCTAATTACAGAGGCTACCTATTTCACGCTATCAATCACAAGATAATCAATCAAAAGTGTTTCTGTTGAGGGAAGTCTCTATTAGTCTATGTATCAGTGTACGATTTTTCTAGCTACCAATTTTTGTTTACAACCCTACAGTTTACCACGCGTTGGGTAGTAGAAGCCCAACAAGAGGAAACCTGAAAGTAAGAGTTTTTAGACATGAATGACATTAATCTATGAACAAAGAAAACACAAGTTCGTAGTTTGAAACTTTATTTGTACTGAAGAAAGTCAGGTTGACCTTCAAACATTATAGTTGCAATCGAAAAAAATATATCCTTGATATCGTTCCCTTACTGTGATTTCTGGATTTTGCCACCTCCTCCTAGATCAGGTTTCTGTGTAGGCTAACTGCGTACATCAGGTTTCTGTGTACATTATAGGCAGCAATTTCCAAATAAATTTGAAAAAAAAATCCTTAGCTATCTTTCCCCTTCACACACAGGATACGGGTTCACACAGTAAAAGCAGCCCCTATATATGACCTTGCTTGACTAACCTGATCTGGCTAATTTGACAACGTTACACAGCGTGGCGGAGACGTTGCATTTCTATTTTATAAATGCACAACAACAGCGTTAGCAGTTTTTATTCTGACATTTGAACTTCACCTGTCGGACCTTCCATTAATGTCGGACATTTCTTAGCAGAACAGAACCATAAATTTTTTAGAAATGGATATCACATAGAAAATGAAAGCACCATTAAAAAGTAAAGGTAGCTCCCTAATTGCTCAAGTTTATAAAACCCACCATCAGCAAAATTTGATGGTGAACTCTGTAGTTTATGGTGTTGTTTTCTGTTTTTTATGAAAATTTATGGTTAACTTTCAGTTGGAGAACTACATTCCACTCAAATCCAAAGAAACTGTAAATCATCTTACGTAAAGCATTCAGCAGGGCCCAACATCCTCGAACATTGTCCCTATAAGCTTTTAGGTATACCCTAAGAGCATCCCTGTAGCAATTTCTATGTAATTTATATACCACACAAGGATGGTTGGCCACTTGATTTAAAAGAGGTGTAAACCCTATTACTATTATATTTTTCTTATAACTTCCATTATATTTGTTTATATGTAATGTTTTGTAGCGTTAGAGTTGACGTTAACGTTTTAGCGTTACGCCTTGTAACACTTCACAACTGTTATACATTTTGTAGCATTTTGCAACTATTATATTTTATTTACAACAAATATTATATAACACTTTCATTTAATATATTTATAACGCCGTTATGTTTTCTTTTATTGGGGGGGGGGAATATACTTTGAAATAGTAATGGTTTATAACTATAGAACTTTAACATTCTTGACTGTTGTATATTTTGCAGCTCTATAGGCCCTAACTCCTATATTTTTAAATGAATGAAAAATCTTACTAATAAAATCAATAGCATAAATTTTTAATCAACAAGAAAAGCCCCCATAAGTATGGCTTTGCAGATGTGGAAAAATGTTTGTCTTCCTTATGACAATACAGCTGACATTTGAACCATGATGTAGGCCAATGCATGTTATCAAAAAATACTGCCTAATGCTCCATTTATATCCAAAAAATAGAAAAAGAGAGAAAAAGTATAAGACCAATTTTCAGCCTAGTTTACCTATCTGCTTCTGTTAACTTTACAATCTTCTCAAACAGAAATTGTATCATCATTGGTTGTAATTCCATGACTAGAAGAAGCATTCGGATCAATGAGTCAGCAACAATAGCTCTGGAATTCATGAGCGCATCAGGATGAACCTAAAAAATATTGAAAACATGCACAAAGAGTATAATAATAGTAATAATAATAATGTATTATTAAAGCTTTTTTACAGCCATATACAAAACAAAAAGAAAAGAAAAAGGATAAATAAAATGAATACATACTAAAATCACTATCCTCTTAATCAACACTCATACCCTTCAATGAATACATACTAAAATCACTATCCTCTTAATCAAATTCATACCCAAATGAATACATACTAAAATCACTATCATCTTAATCAACACATTATCAACGCATTAAATAATCACTTAATCAACGCATTATATTATAATGCAATGCTAACCGTAAAAACATTTCTTTTTCATATTAAAAACATTATAATGTTGGTTGACTATTTGCATGAATAAAAAGTTCGTAACTTCTAACCCTAGTGGACCTAACATAAGAAAGGTTTAAAATTGCTAACGAAATAACATTTCCATTAGATGACTAGGTGAAAATTCTTATTACCACAAAGATACTCCTCATCTGTGCATACAGGGGTGTGGTGAGGGAATAAGAAGGAATCCTTCCCTAAAATTCATCTTAATGATTCCCTTTCACCCTCTTCCTCGAAAAATTGAAAGATGGTGGACTTCAAATTAGTTTTTTTTTTTTTTTTTTAAATCGCCATGGACTATATGAACTCCCTCCCCTTATAGTTGAATCTATGTAACTCATTGTCAAGGTTCATGATTTTAAGTTTAGGCTTTTGGGCCAAGCGCGGCAGTAGGCAACCAACTTATCAAATGAAAACATTTAAAACCTCTTTCTAAATCAGAAATTTTTTGCATTATTTTTTCTTTTTACAGAGAAAACAATAAAAAAATGACTGCATATGCAACATAACAAAGAAACTTTTTAAGCTACTTCAAGAAGGAATAAAATGAAAAAGAAGATTATACGCAGAAACAAAAAATAGAGTTCTCTTACCAAAAACTTCATTGACAGCATTTAATTAAGACGGTATATTAATAAGGACAAGATTATTCCATTGTAGAATAATCTTTTTCTAAAAAAGTAGAATAAAGTAGAATAAACTTTTTTCTGTTACTAAGTTTTAGACAATAGAAAACAAAAGGTCAAAAAGACCATAAGGCTTTAATGTTTTATTGGGCCTTTTTCTAAAAACTCCTCATTTTATTGTGTACAGCAATAAAAAAATGACAATCAAAAAATGACTGCATACGCAACACAACAAAGAAACTTTTTAAGCTACTTCAAGAAGGAATAAAATGAAAAACAGGATTATATGCAGAAAAAAAACATGAGAGCCTCTTGGGAGGGTGTAAAGAAGGAGGCTTTGAAAAGATTGGGATGTAAGAGGAACGTGCTGCGTTGGTCTCAGGCAGCTTGGTGCTGCGTTGAACTGTTAGTAGTAGTATTAGTATAGTAGACAAAGTAAAAACTTACAGTACCTGAAGTATACCCAACATAGGGAGCTACAATACATTCCCAAAACCAATGGGCAACACGAGAAGAGAAAATAATAACTGGAGAACTGAGGTACAAACTGCAAAGACACTTTTGATCACACCCTCCTTAACTGGGCAAATTTTGCCCTATGCCACCTTTAGGTTTTTTGCCACACTAATAATCAGTATTGAATAGTTAGAAGAAAGTGAGTAACTAAACAAAACTCCAAGTCAATTCACTGCAGAAGAACAAGCAAGAGAATTTACAACATCTAAAGTGGATAGCTGTACCACTAATTAAAAAAAAAGTCACATTTTGAAGGGTATATTGACAAAGCAACGTGACATAAGCATAAGAAATTACCCATTAGGCTTTCTCAGCTACGACCTAGTAGAAGAGTGACGTCAGCATATGCAATGAGTGACAAGATAACCTAACAATAAAACTCTGAAACTGGCAGTCCTCAGACGTGAAGCTAATACGCATTTATATATAGCAGGTGACAAAACATCTCCTTAACGAACTCCTTTACACACAGGAATGGGGTTCAGAAACTCCCCTTTCCATCTTACCAAGCTTTAGCACCAGAACACCAATATGCTAAAACTGCCTGAAGCGAATCATCAGCTCCAGACATGTCAAGGCATTGTAGGACATTAGAGTGAACAACGTTATCAAATGATCTAGAGACATCCACGTTTGGGCAATAAAAGTCATATTTAGCACTGATTGCATCTTTCATAAGATGCATAAGAATATGGCAGGTTTGAGAGCAGCTAAAACCAAACTTTACCACCAAAACGCTAATACGACAAAACTGTCTCAAGTAAATTATCAACTCCAGATGAAGCAAAGTATTGTAGGGCATTAGAGTCAACAACGCTATTAAATGCTTTAGAGATATCCACTGTTGGGCAGTAAAATTGATCTGCAAGATTGATTGCATCTAGCATAATGCGCATGAGAATATGGCAGGTCTGAGAGCAGTTAGAATCACTAATGAAACCAACTTGCCAGTGTGAAATCACACTTGAAGTTAGTTTTTAGTATAAGTATATATAACTAATTGCTGTAAAATACTTTTAAAAAAGGCTGGGAAAAAGGTATATGGCATTTAAAAGAAAAAAAAAAGTTATTGGCAGATAGCTGCTGTTATGTTCAGGACCATTTCCTTGCCTGGTATAGAGCTAATATGACAAATTGACCAATTAAAATATGACTAATAACTAGCATGACTAATCAAAACACCATTGGGTAAAATAGATGAGGCTGGACATGCTAGCAACAACCACTGTATGTGATTAATTAGAGCAGGGCAAACAACCAAGTAATGATTAAAACACAATCCATTATTGTCAACACTATCAGCTTTTTAATTTAAAAAAAAGCACACGAAATATTTATCTCCAAATTAACAACAACAAAAAACAACAATATTTTACTTTAAATAATTAAAACTATTTCACAAATAGTAATAATTAGCCATGATAGATGACTTCATTAAAATATTCAGCACATAGTTCAAGTTTTAAGATACAACTTTTATACTTAGCCTTGCAGTGGGCCTAAACCTTAAATGTGAAGCTTCTAATATCTTTCAGAATCTTATACAGTATCCCCATCAACATCATTCTAATCTACTAATGAGATTAAGAGCCAAATATCATTAAAGTACTTTCATCTAAAACTAACATCCAAAACATAATTATGGTAGAGAAAACAACCAAAATATCAAGAAAGCAAGAGAAAAAAGCATATCAAAAATGCCCTTTCTTCCTTTTTTTATATTAGCCTAGTAAAAAGCTATTTGACCATAGAATAACAAACTTTACCATCATTCTTCTTCACTTTTGGTGAAAACTCTATGCCTATTAGTAAAATAGACAGTAAATATACCTTGTCCATTGGAAGAACAAACCATCTCCTTCTCCTATGTTTTTGCAAGTGAGGCTTCTGACCTGTGCAATTTTAACAGCTCAATCAACATTATTACAAGGTAGAAAAGGTACAGAAATAGAAATTACTTTTTTCCACCAAGCTTTTTTAAAAAAAGTAAAGAGCGACATCAAAACTAAAAACAAACAGAGATTTGTCTACATCTAAGGTGGCCACCATTCTCCCTCGGTCCCTTGATTTTTAAATTAATGTGTGGCTAGTGCTTTCCCAAAATCACTTTAGAATGTAACAAATATTTGCAAGTGATGGACTTAACAGTTGCATTTCCAGATATTTGACTAGAAATGTTTTAAAGCCAATACATCTAGACAAGCCTAATTGTGCTCAAAGTATTTGCACAAGTTAAACTTTTTAATACTTTTGCTCTTGTGTTACAGCATTTAAAGAAAATATAAAACTTTAAATATAAAACATAAAAATTAACTAATAACTATAAGTAGGTAAAAAACAAAAAGATTGACAAAATAGACTTACATCAGTTGGCATTAGAGAAACCATCAAAGCATCTTCATCCTGAAAGTAAGTCTTCATACTTCTGATAAATCCTTCCATATTATCAGGGTACTCAAGGTGGTCATCTTTGAACAGCTTTGGAAGTTTTTCAACAAACACTTTTTGGTCACAATCTAGAAGGACATAGTTTTAGCAATGTTTCTTTTCTAAAACTAATTAATAGTCAGTACTACTGCTACTACTACTAACAACTCACTGCATCACTCCCTCTTTACACCATCCCAAGAAGTTCCCATTTTCCATAAATCTTTCCTTAGTACATACTCCCAGTATGTACTCCCTGGTGGTTGGCAGAAAAGCACAATCTTTGCCAATTTGTCACCCTTCATCTGCAAAACATGTTGCAGCCATCTCATCCTTTCTCTCGTTACAGCTCTAGAAAAACAAGATTGAACTACATTTTCCATACAGCTTACATTTGAGATATGGTCAGTTGATTGGGTGACCAAAACAATCCATAGGCAATTTCTCTAGAAAACATCTAGTAACTCCCCTTCTGCTTTTTGGAGGGCCCATGCTTCATAACCATATTTGACCACTGTCATCACTGCGGCTTCTAATATTCTAATCTTGATTTGCAGACTTATCTTCCTTTTCTTCCAAACTTTTTTCAATTGTGAAAAAAAAATTCTGGACCTTGGCTATTCTACTTTTAAAATCTTCACTGCGCCCACTGTCTTTACTAATAAAACTACCTATGAAAGTGAATCTATCTACTTGATCAATCTTCTCGTTACCTAGCATCACCTCTTCAGTTTCACTTACTCCCAGTTCTAACTTAACATTAAATTCCAGATATTAACTTTTAAACCTAATCTTGGACTCTGAAATTAAAAAACATCTAAATTATATTTATTATGCTAAAATTTTCATTCAAGAATCTTAAATCATCAGTATAATCTAAATCTAGGAGAGCTTTACTGTAGTGTTCGGCGATATTCGATACGATATTTATCGATATATCGACCGAAATACCGTTATCGAATATAGGAAACCAAATATCGATATTTTACTTTTCGCGGCACTGAAAGACAAGCGTCAAATCAAAAGCAATGTGCCAACAGGAAGTTGGTGAGTTACACCATTCCCATTTGCAATTCCATTCATTCAGTTGGTTAGTTGGTTGCGAGGAGCAAAGATCAGTAGGTTTTGTTACGAATTTGATTGCCGAGATAGTGTTACGAAAGTACAAAGGTAAGCTGTATGTTTTTGGAGTGACACCTTTGTGCTTATCCTTCTCTTAAGTCTCCTCTAGTTGTGTTTCCCTGTAATGCTGACTATTGCTGCACCTCATTTAGCCTAGAGCTTGCACCTATGAGTTTTTGCCACTGCTAACACTGATGGGTATAGCTGCAGGTTAGCTACCCCTGATAAAAATTTTAAAATTGAAATGTAGGACCATAATGAGATAGCTAGGAAACGAACATACCATTCAATTTAGAATTCAATCCTCTATCCAAATATAACAATCATTTATGGTGGAAATTAATTCCAGAAATCTAAAAAAGTCTGGAATTTCCAGATTCTCAGATAGGAAAACCCTATTTTCAGTTTTTTTTTTATTTTTGGCTTACTTGGAGTTCAGGGTCAAGGCCACCTCATCTACAAGCCTGCAGCCCACCCTTGAATCCCTTTTTATCCCCAAAAAGCTTGATTTATAGAATCTAGAGGATGAGTTTCCACTGGAAATGATTGCTACATTTCAATACAGCATTATGGTAAACTCTGACTCAAATGGTATGTTTATTTCCTAAATATCTCATTATCATCCTATATCCAAAATTAACAAAAAACAACTCATTTCTCAATCTATGTTATTCAGTAAATTGTACTGTAAGGTTGCAGAGATGCTGCCCAGTAGATGCAGGATATGAACAACTCATTTTTTACTGTCTATTCTGGTTCTATCAGGCACCCTATACTATAGGGGTAGCTAATTTTGCTAATCTGCACCATTATCAAAACAACTGTATATTATTCAGTCTATCATGTTGGGTAAACATGCAGAACTGCTACCCATGCAGTAAAGGTGAAGAGTTGCTCTGCAATGGACTAATTAATGCATAAGTTGTCTTACATCCTGCTTCTATTGAGCTGCACCACTGAATTTTTACTGCATGGGGAGCACCTTTACCGTCATATCCCAATACTGTTTCAAACGCTGGTTATAACCGAGAATGGTCCACCAAGACAAGCATTTTTTTTTAATAATGCTCTGATATTGTTTTATTCTTTTAAGATCTACAGCAGTAAATACTGAATCTATTAGGCATACTGGCATAGTTTAAACAGCTCTGAATTTTCACACCGATTGTGTCTGTGCTGGTTACTTCAGCTTTTGGTCTGGGTTTCAAACTGAACACACCCTAATACTCTAGCCACTTTCAAAATTCGGTGGCTAGACATAGATGGCATATATATAGACCCACCGTATTCCGTCACCGTAGTTTATGAGAGGGTTAAGGGGGGGGGGGGGCTCACAGTTATACCTAGCAGATCTCTGACTTGTTTCAGTACCAAGCTAGACTTCAAATTAAAGGTATTGATCTGATAGCCTGCTTTTCACTGTCAAGATGCAACCCTTTAAGCTAAAAGGACTGGCAGCTAGGCCTGCTGGCAGCAGTGGCGCCAATTCACGAAAATGTGGGGGGGGGGGGGAAAGGATTTTCTTTTTGATTTTTTTTTATGAAGATGCAAAAAAAAAAGAACAACATTGAGCAAATATACCTAAAACAGGGGCTTAGTTTTGAATGAACCCTACTCAGAAATCACATTTCCGGTCGAGGATTGGGTAATTAAATAGCGTAGGTAATAGTCCCCTTTAATAGCTGTGAAAAAAACGAAGCACAGGGGTGACTAACAAAAACGACCAGTTAGCCAGTCTCGCTGGTTTAATATATCACATAGCTAAAATAGAAAATAGCTATAAAATATAAATAAAAAGGAAACTTTCAAAGTCTAGGGAGGGTCATGCCCTCCCCCCTAATTGGCGCCCCTGGCTGGCAGTGACACAGACTGGACACAGATTAATATAGCTGACTGCCTATGTTCAAGCCTGCACATACCAGCTCTTAGCAAAGGATATGGTTCTAGCTGGTAAACCATTTTTATAAGTGTCAATTTTTTTTTATTTTAACTAGAATTGAAAATGGTTTTGCTACTCAAGGTAAATTCCCATTTCTTATCATTAGGTATTCTGCCCATGTTGTTTATTTTTGCTTCTTGGTCAATGACAATTTAGCTGTTACCTATTTTATCTACCATATGCGACAAAAATAATCATTGTTTAGTTGATAAATGTTGAAAAATGCTATTGTATAGAATATAAAAAATATTTGGTTATTTAAATACATAAATTCTTTGTTCAAAAATAATGAAATGCCAATTACTCGTGATGGCATGTGTTTGCAACTGTTATTTGACCTGAAGTTTTTGCTATTTTTATTTGAAAAGCTTACCTATGCAAAGATTTTCTGAAACATCTAAAAGTAGCATATTGATTTCTATAATTATTGCCACCTCACAAAACATACATCTTTTAACACATTCAGACCTAGCACTTTTTGGATAAATGGGAGAAAAAACTCAATGTAGACAAGCATCAATGTTCCATTTTTCCATTTTCTGGAAAATGTAAAGTCTGGACAACTTTTTTTTCTATTTTTACATCTCCTTTTTTCAAACAGACTGTCTGAACACACTTTTAAAAAGACCAACTTTAAATATATCTAACTATATATTTTAATACTATTACTTAATTGAGTATAGCAATACATTTGACAAGAATGCAAATACTGACCACTTCAATAGTATGTTGGCAAATAATACTTAGTTGCCTTTTTTTTTTTTTGAAGTGAAAATGTCAAAATACTTCTGCTACTCAAGAGAAATGTTAAGTTTCTATAATGATTACCATCTTTGTTTGCTATTTCATCTTTTATCCTAACTATAGTCATTGTTTAGCTGATGAATGAGGAAAAACATTTTGATATTCTGGGCTTTCCATTCCAAGTCCAATACTAACATATTTAAATATTATAGTTCAATGCTAAAAGAATTTCAATACTAGTAAAGTAATTCAGTGCTAAACACTTTTTGAGGTCAAAGTTTTTAAATTAATTTAAGTGAAATTTGTTTATAGACCATATCAAATAAAGGAGTGTGAGGCACCCTAAAGATGAAGTAACCAACAGGAAACAATAAATAGAAAAGAGAAACACAAGCACTAAACAAATAGACGTCATCAAAAGACAATTGAATAGATAGCACTGGCTATGGGTGAAAAAATATTGACATAGAAGCTTGAAAATCTAACAGTCATCAATCAATATTATTTTAATATAAAATTCATCACAGGCGGGATTCCATACATCTTTAGATTCTATAAGTCAAGCTTTTCAGGTAGACAAAGGGATTCAGGGGCAGGGTGCTAGGTTGTGGGTAGGACTGCCTTGACCCCTGATCTCAAGCAAGCCAAAAACTTAACCAAAACTAGGTTTTCTAAATTCTGAAACCTGGAAATTCCTAAATTTCCCAAATTAATGAAAGGTTAACTTCCAGTAGACATGTTTGCTATATTCAGATAATGGATTGAACTCTGAATCCAATGGTATGTTTATTTCTTAGCTATCTTGGTAAAGGTGCAGATTAGCTACCCCTAATAAAAACAACCCATTTCTTTCTGTATATTATTTAGTTAATTGGGCTGTAAAGTTGCAGAGATACTGCCAAGTAGAAGCAAAATATAAATAATTCGTAAGAAGTTCTTACTGTATATTGCCATCATTGGCCCCCCAACCACAAATGAAGCATAGTTTTTGGGGTGTAGCGGTAATGGGCCTTGGAGGCCTGAGCCTTGATCCTTATTGGGTCCACCCCTATTAATAATAATAATAATAGCCTAATACTGTATATTGCAGTTCTATTTGTAGGGCATCTGCACCCTATACTACAGGGAGAGCTACACTGCACCTTTACCTTACTCTATTATCCTGGATCTATTGGGCAGTACCTCTGTACCTATAAGGTAGGGTAGCCAATCTACATCTTTAGCACTATTTCAATATGGTCCTTTATTCCAAACTTTGATACTTACTACACAACTTCCTTGCTAACTAAAAAGAAGCATCACTCTAGCTCAAGATATTGTGCTCTGATGAAATCTAGCTTTTTGAACAGAGTTATAAGGTAAAAATTCAACTATTAAACTTGTATACTTAGAATTCATTTATTTTAATGCTAGAGTTTACCTTTAAGGATTGGACAAATTGAATTTTTGTCAAAGCACATTACTTTTTCAGTTTCATTTGAGGCCCTACAGATCGCAGATCTAGAAAATGGGCAGTCCTCTGTGGAAGTACTTCCGGAAAGTAAACGCCAAGTCTGCTGTCTGCAAATTAAGCGTCATGACAGCCGGTAACACCACAAATCTCTGATCCCATCTAAAAAACAATCACAAGAAGGAGTTCAACGAAATGGAGAAGCAGCCGGTCCCTGGAAGAAAAAGACCTGCTAACAGTACTGAAGAGGAGCCCAACTCAAATACAGACTCAGAAATGGAGAACAAAACTGAAGTGAACAGAAGTTCCAGTGAACAGAAACAAGTCAAGGTTTCAGAGTTTGCTCAGCCCTTGTATAATAAGTCTCATCCTCGGAAAAAACAATGTGATCGTCTGCTGGTCAACATGATCACAACTGACATGCAGCCTCTTTCATTGGTCAAGAATACTGGCTTTCAGCAGTTCTGTAGAGCTCTAAATCCCAGCTACACATTACCAAGTGTTGGATCCATAACAAGAGACTTGCTCCCAACTTACTATCAGCAAGAAAAAGAAAAATTCTCCATCCAGCTTGGAAAAGCACACTATGTTGCTCTTACTACTGATGCATGGACATCAAGGTCTACAGAGGGTTATATGGCTGTTACAGTCCATTTTATTCATGAATTGTAGATGCACAGCAGGGTGATCAGTACAAAGAAAATCAAAGAGTGTCACACAGCAGAAACTCTCAAGAGACTTTTGCTGGAAGTAGCAGAAGAATAGAAAATAAAAGAAAAAGTTGTGGCCATTGTCACAGATAATGCAAGCAATATCAAGAAAGCAGTTAACGATGCCGCCAAGGAACTGAAATCCGGCTGGAGGCATGTATCGTGCTTCTCGCACACGCTAAACCTTGTCGTGCGTGCTGCAATAGACGAGGCTCCAGTCTTCAATCCGCTACTTTCGAAATGCCGAGATGTCGTTAACTACTTTCATTGAAGCATCATAGCAGCAGACAAACTCAGAAGCGACCAGCTGTGTAATGGACAAGTCGTCTCAAAGAAACTCAAAGCTGATGTTGCCACTAGGTGGAACTTGCTTCTTCTGATGGTCAAAAGTTTGCTTGATGTGAAGGATGCAGTTTCTAGTTTGCTTGCGATGCTTGGAAAGCTTGAGCTTCTTTTTACGGAAGACAAATGGGAAAGTCCTTTTGATGAAGTCACAGTTGAAGTCTCGGCGGAAAAGTACCCATCAATTTCGAAGGTTCTGCTGCTGACAAAGATCTTGATCTGCCATCTAAACTCCATTTCGCGTGAAACTTGCGATACTCCTGCAGCCAAAATGCTACGTTTACGTTTGATCTGCCACATGAAAGATTGGTTTCAGGGACTTGAGCAAGTGACGCCTATAGCAGTGGCTACGTATCTTGACCCATGGTTCCAGAAAGCATACAGATATATATCTCAGGATGCCGTTTCTTCTATAGAAGCAAGGATTGCAAGAGAGCTTGATTTCCTATCTACTTCAGTGGACGCAGCCAAAATAACTGAAGCAATGGTTTCATCCAACAACTTAGGTGGCCTATGGGGAGCCCATGATGAGCTCGTCAATGCTACAGAAGGGAACAGTTCAATGACAGCTGCTGCAGAGGGCATCCTCAATCTAACAAGCTACAATCGTGAGAAGCCTGTGGCTCGTACTACTGACCCCTCAGTGTGGTGGAAGACGCACTACCAGTCTAGGAAGGTCCTCACAGAAGTTGCCCTGAAGTTCCTCTGTGTTCCAGCAACTAGTGTCCCTCCAGAGAGGGTGTTCTCCAAAGCTGGTCAGCTGATTAGCGAGAGGCGAAACTGCCTAAAGGGAGATAATATAGACATGCTTTTATTCTTTGCACAATAATGTGCCCCCCCCCCTTCATGGTTTTTGGATGCATTCATCACATGTATACGATTGTAGTTTTGTTTGTTTTTTCTCAATACTGAAGCATAAATTAGTACAAATAAACGTTTTTATGTCTTCTAGTTCTTTCCTACTTGGGCCTTGTCAATATCATAATTGAATATTGAAATTCAAATATCGATATTTCAATATTCTGATATTTGCCAATATTGCCAAACACTACTTTACTGTCTCATTTGATTCCATGCTCTCCCATAATCTTTCCTGTACTCTTTAGGCCAAAGTCCATCAAAATTATCCATATAAAAAGGGATAGAGCATAACCCTGTAATATTCCTTACTTGTTTTGCTTGCATTTTGTGTATGTGTGCTGTTATGTATTGCTTGTGCTTATGCTTGCTGTTATGTATTGCTTTTCCTTTGTTTGTGATTGCATTAGTTTAGGTTTTGTAACCTGCGTTTTAGAAGTATATGCTTGAAGAGACAAAGCATTATATATTGTCATAGTAGAAGATGGATACCACCATCTCATATCCTGAGCTGAACTGGGAATCAATATAAAAGAGGCTTGGACCAGATTCAAAAGTCATGCTAACCTAATGTTTAATGGACCCTTGAGCAGAAAGTGAGAAAAAAAAATGTGCACATTATTAGGTTAGGTTAAATACCTAATCTAACCAAAATACCAACTCAATATATTAAAAATTTAATCAAAATAAACCTTCATTGTAGTTTATCTCACTGAAACAAAGCTAATTCTAATTGAATACAAACTGACAATCCAGTTTTAATCACATCAAGCAGATCTCACTTCTTGAGTCTGGTTGGGATATTTAACAATTACCCAACAAACTTTTAAATCTAGCCCCATTAAAATGGCATGCATTTACTTGTATTTGAAGCAGGAACAGGCGTTTTGGAAACAGTATTGAACTGTGCATTATTAGATTAGGTAAATTGGCTTGGTGAAAAAGGACAAGATGTGTACACCTTGCCAAATTTGATGACTACTTTAGTCCACAATCAAACCCTATATTCTCCCAATACAAATTCCACAGACATAGCCCAAGGGAAGGCAAAACTATAGAACAATATGGAACTAAATTGAAAATCTTAGTGCATGACTGCTCATATGGAGCTATGATTGTTGACAAATTTGTCAGCAATTGCCTCATCTTTTTAACATCATCCCAGAAGATTTGTGAAAGACTAATGCTGTCAAGATCTGGTTTGACCCTCTTAGATGCTGTCAAAGTAGCAAGAGCTTACACAGAAACCCAGGTACAACTTCAGACTACAGAATCAACTAGTCATGGAACTAGTTGAATGTATGTTCTTGATCAATCAGATTTGTAATTACTTTGTTTGATTAATTTTTCTGACTGGAATCCATGCTGCTTAGGCAAAAAGATCTTGTGGTGGTTAAATGTTTGAGAATTGAATCATTGCCTATGCGTTTAAGCAGCTTAACAACAGCTGAAGTTAAAAGACGTTTGTTCATCTACATACAAAAGATGTCTGTAGATGATACAGTGATACTTTCCATTGGCATAACATACAACTAATGGTTTGATAAAGATGATACCTTGAGGCTCTACAGTTGTCATGCATATTCTTTTTTTTTAATCCCTTATAGACTTTGTTGTCAATTTTTCAACAGATTTGAGAGCCCTCTTGTCTGTTTCATTCATTGGTGTGGCAATGCACATGCCATACTTAGCACATTCTTAGGAGTATATAAATACTCCTAAATCTTAGGATTAGGCTATATATAAAATGTGTATACAGTGGAAATCCTTAGATTGCCCCAAGCTGCAATTTACAGTAAGGTAATAAGTAGGCTGAAATAGCTTTACATGTTTATTTCAATTAAAATTACAACAGTAAGCATAAATAGTAAAAAAAAAACCTAGTATCCTGTACTAACCTTAAACAGTAACAGATAAAACAAACAATATGCAGAGTTAAAAATTTACTTTATTAAGTTAGTGAGGGGTGAAACTAGATCCTTACAATTTTTTGGAATAGCCCCTAGAATATCATTTGGAATTCATCCAGATAGACAAAAAAATAACTACAACTGTGGTCTAGCTGGTTAGCCATTGAACATGGGAGTCACTACTGCTTTCCCCCCTATTCATAGAAGCTTGGTAATATCTTCTAAGGTATATTTTAGGCCCTGGAGTCATCCCTGAAAATTTTATTGACTTAAATAAACTGCTTCCCAAGATGGCAATAAGCCCCTAAACTAGGCTAGTATCTTACTCTACAGCCTAGGATACATTTTTGGACATATTGATTATTTTGTTAGCTAATACATGAACATACCACTCAATACACCTGTTAACACTGCTTCTAAATGTAGCCTACTGATTGATATTCTTTCAAATACATCTTAGAACCCACCCTAACAGGGCCAGAGGCACAAGTTTATCATTTCTACCCTTAAGGAGGCAGGGGTGGTTCCAGGATTTTTTTAGGGGGGGGCAAAATAGGTTGATCCAATAAACTTGCATTAGGAGCAAGTTTAATTAATGCAAACTTGGGTTAACTAAGTAAATTACATAACTATAGACTATACTGGGGGGTGTGTGCACCACCCCCCCTTGCCCCCCCCCCTGGATCTGCTACTTTCAGGAGGGAACACTCTAAAATCCTGTGGTAAAATTCTACTTTAGCAACTTTTGGCTATCTTGGAAAGGGGTTAGGAAAATGAAACTTTCAGGGATGGGTCTACAGGCTAAAGTATGTCCAGTAGCTAAGTAGAATTTTCCCCATTTTTTTATATCTGATTTGTTTTTCAGGCTACATGCCAAATGCAAATTCATTAGAATCCCTTTAGCCTAGGCCTATATTTACAGACCTGCAAACACTTTTGAAAAAAAGCAATAAGCCCAAAACTTTAGGTTACATACTTATTACATTCTTTCCAGAGCTATTGAGATCAAAACCAGCTTTTTTTAGCCATAAACTGAACATATTGATATGCTTAGTCTATTCCTTGTAACCTTATTTCAAATTTCAAACTATTGGTTTATTACTGGTACAACGCGGCCAAGTAAAATTTTGTATTAACTGTTTCTGCGCTCGAAATAAAATATGGAGTATCGATGAAACCCTTAATCCCTGCATGTCGGAATTATTGGAAAATCGTAATTCGAACAACGCATTTATTTTGTAGAAAAACTAACGAAGATCTTTTGAATATCACAGACATGATGTCAAAAAATTGCAACTAATTTTACCTTTCCAAGCAACTAAAAATCAATACTAAAATGATTTACCCTAGGTTCCCAAACACACAATTTTTTTTTATGGCGAAATATTGCAGTAAAAATCCGGCACGAAATTTGAATGTTAATGCGCAAATTACTATTGGAGTTCACACTACACGATTTATTTGTGTCTTATTTCGAAAAAAAAACGGTATATTATTTCAGTTTCTCAAAATAGTCTATGGCAAAGCCTATATCTTGTCATGTTAGGATATGGGACTGTGATGCATCAAAAATGTCAGTAATGATAGGATCTTAAAATAGCTGTAAGTCAGAAATCAAACAGTAAATTCCATTTTTTTAGAAACACATTGACCATTCAAAAGTACCACTGCTAGAATCAACTTGTCCTTTGCTAGTCTAAATATTTAGCTGCTATACCCAATGAAGATCTTTTTTGCAAAGCCCAGGCTATGCTGCACATAAGGGAACAAATTGGCCATATTTCTCAAAATCGATCTAGCCATATAAATTGGGCAACTAGTCTAACCATTAACTTCTTTTGAGACTTTATTTCAGTGATTCTATTACAAGCGAGCTCTTCTTTAAGTCTTTATGAGTTTTACAGTATATTTTTCTATAATTTCTAACTTTCAAAATCAATTTTTCAATATCCTTTTCATCTTGCCATCCTATTGATCTGATGCGTTTTATTCATCAAATAATCGGAGAAATTGAGATTCATGAACTTGTGCGATATTTTGGAAAATCCAAAAGATTTTTAACAAAATTCACATATAGTAGCAATATTCGCACATCTGGCCGTATAATCGTGTATGCATTCGAATAATCGTATATGTGGGAAAACCAGGGTTAAATTCACAAAATTTAATCCTGACAAGATTCAAACACAGTGGAAAAACTTTTCAGACATAACAGTCGGCCTAAAGAAAATACTCAAAAGAATCATTAATCGTCAAATAAATCCAAAAAGGAAAGCAGACTTAAATTATCCCATCTTGAGTAAATAATTCCATATTAAAAACGCTGTAAATGTCCAGCCCTTTAGTATCAGTAATTATATTTTGGCATGCAAAAGCAGGAAGATTATTTAAAATACTTGGCATTCCTCATGTTGTCAAAATTTCATTTCAGTGCAATCGTGTAGGTTATCTCTTCGTCCAATTAATCAGAACCTTTACTGGCGAAAAATTCAGGGCGATCAAAATAACAAAAATAGCGCCAAGGCGTACAAAAATTAGAAGGGGCAAATATTTTCTTTAGTTTTGTTTAGAGAAACTGTAAACAAAAACTACAATCCTAAGTCTACAAGGGGGGTGAGTTTTTTGCTTCTATTGATTCAGTAGGACAAATAAAAAATAAGTAAGTAGAGAAATGACTTCCAATTACTCTTATTGATAATAAATGTTAAGTTTTCTTATAATTAAGACGGTGTTATAAGCCTTCAAAACATGGTTTTACCCTTAATGGTACTTACAAAAAGGCATACAGTCTGCTTTTTCAAGCAGTGTGAATGGTTACAAATGAACTTTACAACCTTTTCGTGAGAACGGTTGACTCCCTGAGGCATTAAGCGGGAAAAAATCACAGCATGTGGTTATATAGTTTAGCTTCGTTTTTGAATATATAACGTACAAAGATATAAATTACTATTGAAGCCCCAGATACTGTAATTATTTTGTCCCGGCCGTGGAAAATGTCTCCTATTTCGACAGTAAATTTATCTCCGTTAACGTGACGACAACAATAAAGATTTTCCAGATCAATTTTGTGATTTAGACATGATTTTGTCTGTCATTAGCATATTTTTTCTCTCTGTGTGTCACAAATTGTACAAACGTTTTAAATTTTGCAGTCGCTGTTGGAGAAGACTGCCTGAAATTGTTCCATTGAGGTTTCATTTTTTTTATTCATATTTGTCAAGTGAACAGGCTCGTTTCAGCATGCAAGCAAGTTAGTATCTGTTCCAGATTGATTTAGGACTAAAATTTAAGTGCGTATGTTTGAATTCTGTGTATGAAAGATGGGGACATCAATCCCCCCAGTAATTCCAGTGTGCTTAAACACATAGATACGGTACACATTGCACAATACCCCAATGGCCACTAATGAGTGGTTAGTGACCCCTCAGATGGTATTTTAGTTGGTCCATCCGATAATATATCATTTATAAATTTCATTCACTGAGTTTAAAGATTTTTACTTATTCAAATATATTTATTTTCTTTAGTCCATAATATCCAAGCATTATCATTGCTTACATACTGATGGCAACTTTATATATATATTCTTTGTCTAAAATAAATATACTTAAACTCTTGAAGTTTAAAATTACTTAACCCTTTTTATTTTCTTTTTTCTTTATAAAGTTGTGACCCTCAATAAACAAATAGATACGATTTAGCAGAGTTTGGATCTTTTCTTAGAAGCCAATCGTGTTCTATTTTTTTTTTTTTTTTTTTTAGATAACGTATTTTTTGCTGCAGGACGTTTTACAACATAAAATTTATTGATCTGTTATCTTTTATTTCGCTATAAGGTTTTGGAATTCTAGATAGAAAATTCAGATTTTCTTCCCCCATTTCCGAAATTTTTTTTCTAAAATAATAAACAGAAAAATTTACGGATCCAAAAAGTTAGCATTTTCTCAAGGGTTCGAAAATGTTATGTGCATTTACATGCCATTTGAGTTTGCAATATTGGTTCAGTATGTTGTTTTATTTTCCGTGTTCTGAACTTAGGTAGAGGAACGTTATTGTGCTTATTCTGTAGACTTAAATAGTTCTCCCATTGCTAAAGAAATTGAAACTTACTCTTTGTTCCTTTTTTAGTTGACAAACTTTTTTTTTTACCAAATCTTATTAGAAGCTGGCCATGGTAAGAAAATCAACTTCAGCCTCCTATCTTTTCCACATTTGACTTGTAAGTGAGAAGGTATATTTGTTGCACTAAGTTTAAATTGAACAGGTGCAGCGATTTTTAGCTTAGGAATATAGGCACAATTAGAATCATGGACCCCCCTCAAAAGCACCTCTCTCTTTCAACGCCAGTGTTTTAGAGAAAAATGAGGCATGTTGAACTAGTTTAAGGGGAATAATACAAGCGTATTCTATCTGCTTGATATGAGGCATGAATTGAGACCTTGACCCCCCCCCCCCCAAGAGCATCTCCTGTCACCAGCATTTCAACAGAAAACGTAAGACATGTTTTCCACTGACTGACTTAAAGTTCTTTGTAGGGCAAGTACCCTGGGAAAATGGAACATAAGAAAAACTTACAAAGGTGTACTCTCCTTCTCCAGCCTCGAATCCACTTGAGACTAAAGGAGGGAGGAAGTAGTTTAGGCGGCAGAGAACAGAACATTGTCAGATGTACTTTAAGAGGCATCGTTTATTTCAGTATCCCACCTACTTTCCGCAACAAAGTCTCCATATTCACTTGCAATTTCTTAGGACGCTACCTAAAGCCAAGGAGACATTAATGAATGAATTTCGTACTGTTGAAGCTTACAGCCCAGGTGCTGTCAGGCTTCAAAATCTTGTTGTTCGGTGATTTCCCCTCGATCACAACGAGTGACTTGTAAGCAAAATACATAAACCATGCTCATCGTTAGGGATGAGGAATTAAATACTTGTCTTGTTTGGTTTAAATATTTTTTTTCCGATGCATTTTAGTGTAGGGAAATTTGTCTTTGTGCAAGTGGTTAGGCAATGATTATGGATAATGCTTTAACGCAATGACGTAGCTCCGTAATTATTTGAAAAGTGTTTATTTGGAAATTGCGTAGTGACTGTTTTATATCAACTGTTTTTACCATCAAATATATTGGAAACAATTTATAGCTGTTATATTTTGAAGCAAAGTAACGAGGTAGACTTAGCTTCTTTTTGATTCATATTTTAGAAATAACAAGACAGGTTCTATTAGATTTTATGTCTTGGGGTGAAATCTCAGGTTTCAGCAGCAATCAACCAAAGAAACAGGTCTCAGATTCAGCGCAATCAATATGGAAGGCAAATGCTGTATGTGATCCTGGTAAATACTGGCAAATGCTACGGAAGATCCTTAATCTCAATAAAGAACTGTATGGAATGAAGAGTGAAGTAAAGATTAGAGAGTGGCTGTAGAGAGAATTAGAGTAAGTATTAGAGTAGATAAGAGCGACAGTAAAAGTTAAGTAGAATTAAGTATACAGCAAAGCATAGAGTGAAGAGTGGAGTAAAGACCGAATATCCGAACAGAGTAAGGTGGATTAAGCACTTGCTAATAAGAAGAACAATTTTTCTTATTAGCAGGACTCGATATCTGTCTTTTCTGGAATTAAAGTATTTTGAGCGATTGATGACAAAATATATTATAAAAGCAATTATTGTCGATTTGCAAAATCCTTTAGTAAATCCTTTGGTTGAATTCACCTATTGGGTAATTTATATGAATTTAATACATCTTTTGTATTATGGCAAACAATACATCTTTTGAATTTAATACATCTTTTGTATTTGTATATGGCAAAAATACATCCTTTGGTTATTCGCCTGATGACACAAAACCTAAACAGTAAAATTAAATTAGATTGCATAGCTTTACATTAGTTTTATTATAAAAAACAATCGTAATAAATAACTTCACTTTAGACAAATAGCACCAACGGTTAATAAACAAAATTGAGCACAACCGGGTCAACAAGATGAAAATCACACTAGATCACACTTTCTTATGGTTTATTAAACTTCCAAATCTTTTATACATATTTACAACATGAAATATGTTAATGACTGCAACACTCTTAAGAAAAACATCGAGGGTGTTTAAACAGTAAACATTCCCATTCAAAAGATAAAACTAAACATTTGACTTCAAAAGGCAAAAAAGAACCTTTATGCACTATATTTCTGGAATCAATAAAGACAGGAATTGATTTAATGCATCTGTTATGAAAAACATAAATGAATAACAGATGCACCAGATCTAATCTTTTTCACTAAACTTTTTTTTTACTATTACTCTCTTGCGTCCGGGGCAAAAAATTGTTAGTTCCCCCTCCCCCTGTCTCTCAAAAATTTTCAGGGAGAGTTTTAACAAAATTTTCATTTATTCACAAAATTATTCTCAATTTATTAATTAATTAATATTTTTTCATTTTTAATTTTTCACTATTTTAATTTAAATATTTTAATTACTATTATTCAATTGTATTTTATTTTTTAATGTCTTCTTATTTTAATAATCAGTTAATAACTTATTAACTATTTTCATTTACTATCTGCGCCTTCTACTTTATTAATAAGATTTCAATTTATATGAAATTATTATAGCCGTTAGATTATTTGTTTGAAATTCTGCACCCCAAAAATTTTTGCGCCCGGGGCAAGTGCCCTCTCCGTCCCTCCCCTAAAACCGTCTCCGGTAGAAACTAAACTTTACACTGGTGTCTGGTTTGCTCTCACCCGTTCAGCAAACCGTTTACAGTGTGGATTGTATTACATAGAGCATTAATATTTGATCGAAAATCGTGCATGAAAGGCCCTCTGTTGCAAACTGCACATCTTCCTTTGAGCCATAACCGCATTTCTATGCCCACAGGGAAAAAACTATTTTTTGAACGAATTTTTCCCTTATTTTAAAGAAGGTAGTAGAGTAACTGAAACTTGTTAGAATCAGGTCAAATATCAATTCTAGAGTTCATTCTTCAATCTCATCTACATTCTTTAAAATATTAAAACAGGTTTATCCAGAAAGCAATTTTTACCACATTACAGTTTCAGCCAATAAGAATCAGCACGAATAGGATCAACAAATTATATGGTCTGTAATAGAATTAGGTACACAACAACTGATGATTTCAATACAAATTACTACAAGACTTGAACGTTCCACGGCTATGGTCATAATGCACCGAAAGCGTGTTTGTTTCCAGCATTTGAAAATATACACTGTTTCCACCCTTTCATGTGACCGACAATAAGTGATACTTGTCAACTGCATTCTAGAGACCTCAAGTATTTGACAAAATAAACTCTAAAAACTTCTTTTAACTGCCCCCTCAGCTACACTAATTCAGAAGGTGGTACAGATTTTTTTTTTTTTAGAATATTCGGATTTAAAGTTCATCTTCTTTAACAACATAACTATGATCGATAGGTCAAATCAATTTTCCCAAAATTTATTGGTTCCTAAGATCATGAGAAGTTTCTCTATTTTCGTAAATGGGTTATATCTTCGTTCTTCGCTTACAGAAATAGTTGAGAAGTAAACCTTTAAGTATCAAAATTGACTTCGCCATATCTTGAATGTTTAAGAAAATACTTCTTTTAAAAACCAGTGCTTCTTAAGAGCAAGCAAAGAAACTGAAACGCATTTTTCAGTTTTAATAATCCATTTTAAGATTTACACTATTTAACATAC
>JAQQPU010002226.1:58628-70485 GCA_029168905.1 Artemia sp. Kazakhstan ARC1039 | reverse complement strand
GGTTCTCCCCTTAGTCAATACCACGCTCTTTATGTTAAAAGTGTGTTTAATTCACAAACCCCTGAATCACAAAGGCCGTTTAATTAGAATAGATAGCTCTTTTGAAAGCACTAAAAAAAACTGTTGCGTAAAGAGCGAGATATTGACTTGGGGGCGAACCCCCTCATATACGTAATAATTTATGTTCGTTTTAAGTTCTAATGTTGCTTCTTACTTTCAGTTGAAAAACTTCTTTTTTTTAATTTAATTTCTGATCGTTTTTTTAATAATGCTTGGAAATCCGGCGCCCCCTTCATAAAAATGTCCCTTACCCCAAAGAAAAATCCTCCACGGACAGATTCTCCCGAGTAATTACCTCCTCCAGCCCCCCCCCCACCAGAAAAAATCCTTCCTGAAAATGTCTGTATACTTCCCAAAAAACAATAAAATATGTAAGCAATGGGCAAAGTTCATAACTTGCAGCCCTTCCCCTGGGAAGTGTGGGGGATTAAGTCATCCTAAAAGACATATTTATTAAAATTTCGACTATGCTGAACAAAATGGCTATCTTAAAATTTTGATCTGGTGACTTTGGGAAAAAAATGAGCGTGGGAGGGGGCCTGGTTGCCCTCCATTTTTTTGTCGCTTAAAAAGGGCACTAGAACTTTTAATTTCCGTTCCAATGAGCCCTCCTAAGATATTCCAGGGCCCCTGGGTCAATACGATTACCCCTGGGAAAAAAAAACAAATAAACACGCATCCGTGATCTTTCTTTTGGCAAAAAATGGAAATTACTCATTTTTGTAACGAACTACTATATTCATATATTTTCAATACGTATATTAGAGGGTTCGCCCCCTAGTAAGTACCTTGCTCTTTAAGCAAAAGTTCGAATTTTGTTCTAATTCTTTAAAAATGACCCCTTAATCACAAATGCCGTTAATTAGAATAAATAGCTCTTATGAAAGTACTAAATAATCTTTGGCTTAAAGAGCGGGGTATTGACTAGGAGGTGAACCCAATCATATACGTAGTGTTTTTTGTCGTTTTAAGCTTTGATGTTGCTACTTACTTACAGTTGAAAAACTTGTTTTTTTTTATATATATAATTAATGATCTTTTTTTTAAATAATGCTGGGATTTCCGGCGCCCTCTTCATAGCAATGTCCCTTCCCCCATGAAAACTTCCTTCATGGAAAGATCCTCCCACATAACCCCCGACCCACTCCCCCCCCCGACGACCGGAAAAAATCCCCCCTGAAAACGTCTGTATATTTCCCAATAACCAATACTATGTGTTAACATTGGGTAAAGTTCATAACTTTCCGCCCTCCCCCCGGCGACTTCGGGGAAGTAAGTCATCATAAAAGACATAGGTATCATATTTTCGACCCTGCTGAACAAAATGGCTATCTCAAAATTTTGATCGGGTGACTGTGAGAAAAAAATGAGCGTGGGAGGGGGTCTAGTTGCCCTTCATTTTTTTGGTCACTTATAAAGGGCACTAGAACTTTTAATTTCTGTTCAAATGAGCCCTCCCATGATATTCTAGGACCACTGGGTCGATACGATCACCCCTGGAAAAAAAAAAAAAAAAACACGTATCCATGATCTTTCTTCTGGCAAAAAATGCAAAATTCCGCATTTTTGTAGATAAGAGCTTGAAACCTCTGCAGTATGGTTCTCTGATACGCTGAATATGATGGTGTGATTTTCATTAAGGTTCTATAACTTTTAGGGGGTCTTTACCCCTTTTTTCGAAAATCATCCAAATAAAATCTGATTTTTTTTATGTATCTATTGGTATCAAAGTTCCGTTTTCTACAGTTTCGGTTACCATTGAGCCAGGTCGCTCCTTACTTACAGTTCGTTACCACGAACTGTTTGATGAAGGCACCCTGCCTTGAAAAGAGACTTTCCTATAAAGAGTTACGAAAAAGTTACGTTTTAATAGTTTGGACGATACGAAATTTTTGGTCCAGTGGCAACCCTGGTGTCAAATAGCGTAAAGCCACTATCTATGGTATGTTAGTGAAGTTGTATTTTTGTATAATTTATCCGAAGCTGACATAAAATAGTTGCCTTAGTGGGCTTTTTAAATTTTGCAAAACCAACTTAGCACTATTGTGGCCTAGTTGACTGGCCAAGGCCTTCAATAATAAGATCTTATTTACTCTAAGTAAGGGACTGCGTTCACACGCAAATTAGGAATTACAAGGGTGCCTGGTGGTACCTAAGGCCAGGTAAATGTTACTCCCCAAATCGCTCTGACACTATAAAACACTTAATATGTGTTTGCCGGGTACAAAGAGGTCTGGAGCAACATGAGGCATCAGGGTGGCTTACACAGACAAATTTCCAGTCTTGGATCAAACTGGATTTCAAAATGTTCAAATGTCAAAATTAAAACTTTTGACCCAAAAATGACAAAAATTAGCTGCAAGAATGGCTAGAGAGTTAGATTACGCATAGAAGATAAGAACAAAGGATTTTACTGCTACCCAAGCCAAAAAAACTATTAATATCGAGTCCTTAGATGTAAGAGTGTAATTAATGAAAGATTAAGAACATTTCAATTTATTAATATATTACGTAACATCCGCCACTCAAAGCTACCAACAGTAGATTGATACAAGGAGTTTTTTCATTGTAAATATCTTTTCTTACTCACAAAAAAAAAAAAAAAAATGTCAAATGTGCTAAATATAAGCAACATGTTGTGAAGCGGCCATTGTTTTACGTTCGTGAATTTACTCCAAACGCATGATTATATTTTGATCACTATGGCCTGTGGCTGGATCTTTTCTTGGTTGCAGCTATTGCATCAACCATGATTTAAGTGGTTCAAAGTTGAAGAAACGTAATTAGATAAAAGTTAAACCCAAAGAGTATAAGCAACTTATAAGAGTGGGAACTGGCGCTAGTGCTGACAAAAGAAACTATAGACGCCATCTAGCACGTGCCGTATATCGTAGGGTCGCCAAACACCAACTATTTTGTCGGAACTAGTGCCAGTTCCCAATCTTATAAGTTGCCCATACTCTTTGAGTAAACTTAAAAGGTAAATCTTAGATATTCAATTCAATTTATTTATAACCTGTCGAAACAAAAAAGGGCGCAAGTCCCCTAAATGACAGAGTACATAAGAGAAACAAAAGAAAAAAGACAAGAAAACTTATACACTGAACAAAAATAAGTTGTTTTTACAATCATAATAATCATAGACATAATCACAAATCATATATCATAATCACAAGATAAGAAATAAATCAAAAGGCATAAAACAAATTCATAAAAATAAAGAGGACCAATCATGATTTAGTTTACTGGCGGAAGATTTAAAATCTTTTATTCTTTTATCAATAATTGTCGAAGGGAAAATGAGCTTGAATTTTTGGGACAAAAAAGAGTTACTAGTCCAAGGGGGCATATGTAAAAGGAATTTAGCAAATTTAAAATAAATCCGATGAACAAGTTTTTTTTTGAAGCCGGAAAAAATTGGCAAATAGGAGACAGAGGAAGAAGATGAGGCACAGTTAGACTATTATAAAGTTTAGAAAGATGGAAACGACTAAGGTGTGTAACGTTAGAGACAAGTGACGCATAAGGTAACCTTGTCTTTTTTTCAAGATTTTGAATGGCAAGCTTAATAGTTTACTTAATTGAATTTCCAATTGGCATTCCCAGGTAAATAAGGTGTTTAGAGAGGGGGATACAAGTTTCAGTAAGTTGGAGGGATTTATCAGAGTATCCTTTGAGGTTGAAACCACAATTTTATCCACAATTAAACTTAAACCAATCTGCTGATATTCTAGTTTTAACTTCGAAAAAGTGCTCTCACAACCAGAGAAAGAGCGACTCAGATTTAGGATATCATCAGCATACGTAAGTAAAGGGACGTCTAAACCCCCGTAAATACAGGTGGACTCAATAGAACTTTGAGCTGGAATGACTTAATTATTAAAAAGCGCGGGGGAAGTGAGACCTCCTTGTCTAACGCCCTTTAGCACATTAAAAAGCTCTGAACCGCGCTTCATTTTGGCACGAAGATGTTTATATATGTATCGAAGACACCTTATAACTGAGAAGTCAACCCCTCTCTTTAGAGCTTCTACCAAAATCTGGGCAAAAATACACGAATCAAATGCTCTGGCAATGTCCAGTGCACATAGAACAATAAAATCCCCGGAACCTTCCACATCTGCAAGAACCGTAAAAGGGAAAAAAAGAGCATGCTCACGACTAAGTTCTTTCTGAAAACCGAACTGATGCGCAGGCATAGAACACTTTTGGGAAATATCTCTAAGAATAATAGACTCAAATATTTTAAAAGTGGTGCTTGAGACGGTTATAGGCCGATATGATCGACAATCATCGAGATCGTTTTTCCCTTTTTTCGGTATAGGCGTAATCTAGCCAACACAAAACTGTTGAGGCACAATACCAGAAGAAATAGACACTTGAAAAAGTAACGAAAGGTGCTGCAACAAAAGACTACTACAATGTTCAAAGTGTTTAGCAGATATTAAGTCACCACCGACAGAAGATTTTTTCTTAATTTTTTTTAGATTAAACTCAATATCGGACGGAGTCACTATAAAAGCAGAACGAATAGAATTCGCAAGCAAACGGTCAAGCCCTTTTTCATATTTACTTTCTGCAACAAGGTCAGGAGACGAAAACTCACTTTTATAATAGTCAATCCAGCTTTTTTCTGGAATACTACCGACAGAAGTCCGGTCACTGCGTTTAAAAATTTTCTACAAAAGTGAAGGATCACTAGCTATCTTATCAGCATTTTTTTGAATCAACATTATTTTGTGGTCTTTAAGGGCTCTTGTGAACTTTCTTTTTGTCTTCAGACACAATTCGTTTATTATACCGGAGCGTGGTTAATCGGATTCGTTCCAGATTTGGAGCCACAATTTAGCTGAATTACAAGCTGCAACAAGACCTTAATTTTTACCCCAGTCGGTGATTTCTGTATTTTTGCGAACACGTCTAGATGGGACTGCACACTTTTCTGCGCATCGAAGCGCGTGGTTGATTTCTGCAAGATAAATCGTAAGCTGTATTTCGATCTCGTACTCACTAATATAAGACCTGCATTCTGAACTAAGCAGGTGAAAAGGAACTTTAATTTTGTTGAGTAACGTGTCACACTCGGACATGAATAACTGACGATCAACGTGACTCCATTCTTGAACATAAAACCACTTTCCCTCTTGCGGAGTTTTGCTTTCGACATTGCACTCAATTGTCGCACAAATAGGTAAGTGGTCAGAGTAGTAGCCTTCACGATGTACAGTGGCTTGTTTGATCGAAAAGGAAAAAACAACATGATCGAGGTTCGAAGTTGAAGAGCTGGGGCCAACATAGGTATAGGATTCATTTTTGTCAACTAATGAATACGAAGGGGGAATGGAGCTCCAAAGGAGCTGACTTCTAGGGAGCGTTTTATCAGTCAAATCACAGTTAAAGTCACCTATTAATATCGAGCGAGTGACTGTGGATTTTGCGTTTTTCTTGATCACCTTACATAGTTTCTTGCAAGCCCCCCCCCTCGGATTTCTCGTTACGATAGTTACATAGATGCGATAGATATAGATGCACATAGGCCTAATGGGGACATGAGAAAAATATAAAATGCCTAATATTAAATTGAAATTGAAATTCTCTTAAAATTCCTGCCACTACGCGTAGATTTGCAGTCAATTTCATGCAGGAAATTACTTAAAGGCGGCGTCCCCAGTTTTCCCTCAAATAGTATTTGCTTTATTAACAAACAATTTGATCTTTATTGTAGACATAATTCCAGTTAAAAAAAACTCACATTCCTTATACTTTCTGAAACTTCAAAAAGTATCGACTGCTGGACTTAATAAGAATTTTGCAGGACATGAAGTTTGCGAAAGGATTAGTTTGTTCTTTCTTTTCTTAATAAAAATATATACAAGATGACTACCCCAGGGTTTCCCCATTAGATAAGATTGTTTCAAACCGTGTTTTTGAGTTTTTAGTTGCTATGGGCTAGAGTTCGTTCTCTAAACCAGACCCCAGCTTCTGATGGGCTTTGGCAGTATTATTAGCTTGTGAAAGGATTATTCTGTAGTTTTTTTGTTAACAAAAAATTGACACAGGATGGCTGAAAAGTCAAACCCCAGCTTCTACATATCTTAATTTTGATTCGTAATCAAAATTGAGCAAATTCAGTTTTTCGTTTAATCATTATAATAATATTTGAAACATGTTTTTTTAGTAAAATTTGAAAAGATAATAATGTAGACAAGCTGCTTACAAATTTCTTACAGAATGACTCAAGAATCCCAACATTCTTCTCTCTGTCAAATTCCTTGAGTCTAAAAATATTCCTCGAAGTCTCTGGATACTATTTGTCCTTCTAGTTGCCCGAAAACAATCTGGGAAGATACGTTAGGGGATACTGGTAGATCACTTAACATAAGCTCTGAGACTGATAACTTGGCCCCTAACGCACCCTTTCATCCAATCTTAGAACAAATCTGACCTCCTTTAACCTATTCACAAAAAAGGCCAGCTAATACAGGGTGTTTAATGTTTCTTTTACCATTTTTTTTGACAAAAATAGACACATTTACATATCCTTTTTAAGACTATAGGGACTCCACCCTTTAGGACCCCTCCTCCAAGCTATGCAGCTTTATATGAAAAAAACAAGAAAGAATAAATTCCGTCGTTCTGGAACCACACGATCGTCAAAAGCGGCCCTTGATAGCGTGCTCTTATAGGCATCACAGGTTATACCTACCGATTAACCTCACTTACCGACAGAATATCTTGGGCCCCTCCAGATTGAACTTCCCAACCAGCTCAATTCACTCTCCCAACCATTTCAACTTCCTAATCAGCTCAGATGCACACTTCCTGGGCCATGCAGATTGGCCGGACTATATTAATGGTTGCATTGATATTTCCCACAGCCCTTAATTGTTAAAGGGCTCCATTGATATTCTGAATTCTGGTTTTTATGGGACGCTTCTTCCATTCAATCTGGTGTGTGATATTGTCCTTGATTATCTTAAGAGAGCCTCTCATCTAGTTGCGTCTTTCACTTTAAAACTCAGCTAAATCAAAAACAGAGCTCAAACATTCCGCCACCATCTAGTACTGCCTTGGAGTGTCATGCCAAGCATGTTTTTTTTTCTAGCAAACCGTGCAAAGGCACTGTACCTACACCACCTATGGTTTGGCTGGAGATTTTAGCACGATGAGTTAACCAAATCGTTTCCAACCTTAAGGAATCCTCAGATGATATAGCCCCTGAGCACTGCTCATTCAAATGCCACAGAAAATATTCTTCACAAAAGATGAAACTTATCATTTATCTTTGTGGTCATGCTGCGAGATGTTTAAACACTTAAAAATATTGTATAATTACTTGTTCTAGTTTAAAAAAGAGAAAAACAAGTTGTTTTTCAACAGAAAGTAAGAAGCAACACTAAAACTCAAAATGAACGGAAACTATACCGTATACCCCAAAATTAACTGAGTTTATGCGAAATTACAAATAATCGCACAAAAAAGATACAGAATTCATGCAACCGAGTCAAACCATCATTTTATGAAAATGGAAAAAGGGGTATATGGTAATAAAATTAGAAATTAAAAACCTTAAGATTGGGGGAGATCTTGCAAAGAAAAAGGTAGCTTAGATCTTTGAAGTACAACACATTATGCACAACATTTATGCGCAGCATTTCACTTATTGTCTCGTTTAAGGCCCATTCAAAATGAAATTTTACTAATTTGAGCTAATTTCATAGGATTTTCTGATTGGCTAAAAAATTCTATGGCTCTTTTCCACCAATTAAAATAATGTAAGTATTTTTTGGGTACTATATCCTATGGTCATAATTTGGAACCCCTTATCATATCTTTGTTTTTGCCACAATCATATGAGATTTAATTTAATTTTTGCCGCTGGAAGAGGGGTTATGAATTTACTTCATTTTGAATTCATGAATTCAAATGAATTTGAATTCTTTTATCCCAATAACAAATACTATACGCAAACAATGGACAGATTTCATAACTTACAGCCCCTTTCCCACGGCTGTAGGGGGTCAGGTTACCCCAAAAACATAGTTATTTGATCTTTCAAATATGTTGAACAAAATAGTTATCTCAAACCGTTGATCAGAAGACTTTGGGGGAAAAGAGGGCATGGAAGGGGGGCTTTACGCCCTCCAATCTTTTTGGTCACTTAGAAAGGGAACTATTACTTTTAATATCCGTTCAGATTTCCCCTATTGTAATCTTCTAGGACCTTTAGTTCGATACGATCACCTGTTTGAAAAAAAACAAAACAACAAATAAACACGCATCCGTACCTTTCTTCTGGTACGGATCTTTGCTGATAGAAGCTTGACTCCTCTGCAGTAGGTTTCTCCGATACGTTATATGTGAGGGTACAATTTCCATTAAGACTCTTTAACTATTGGTGAGTGTTTCCCCCCTTTTTCAGAAATCAGGTACTTTTTCTCAGGTTGGTACCTTTTGATGATAACACTAAACTCAATGAATCTTATATGTTTGGAATCAGCATAAAATGCCCATTCTTTTCATCAATCTATTGATATCAAAATTCAGTATTTTAGTTTTGGTTACTGTTGAGCCGGTTCACTCCTTACTTACAGGTCGTTATCACCAACTGTTTGAAAAATTTATAAAGTTTCTGCTAGCTATATTTTGGACTCAGGTGAAAAAGTCTGACGTTTTGAGTAGTTTCTTTTGAATCCATACATACATATAATATATGTATGTATGGATTCAGACCGTTTCTTTTGTGTTTCTTTTGCGTGTTTTTTTTTGTTTGTTTTTTCTGTGTGTTTTTTTACGCGTTCCTTCAACCCGATAAAAACCCTGAAGCTTCCCATAACCAGTATTTTTAAACGTTAATATATCAGGAAAGACTATTACCAGGAGCAAATTTTGATTAAATATTAATTGATTGATTGATTAATTGATTAAATAAATCATATCAGAGTTCGCATTTGAAACAAAAATAAAACTGATGTTATGCTTAGTTAAAAAAAGAAAATCAGATTCCTAAAATTCTACTAAGTTTCTGTAAGAATACTTTTCAAGAATTATTGCCTCAAAACATCTTTTTAAATCAGAAACATCAGCATTTACTTTCAAAAGTTAAAAAAAAACTAGTGCTATTAGTCGTGTAGGCTATTATTTTCTCAGATGAAAAGAAAATTTTAATTTGTTAACTAATGAAATCAATCACTATGCATAGGTTTATAGGTTTATTGCTGACAGAGGTTATGGTCCTTTTTTAATGAAATTACTGTTTCAACATTTATTATTTTACCAGCAAAGACAACTTTAGCTTTGAAAGTCATCACTCCTAACTCAACTCTGTACTGTAGCTCTTCGATGGTATATGAGTCATTTTATTGAAAGTAGAAATACCCTGGTCACTATACATCAGCAAGGCAGAGAATCCAAAGCGGTATTAAGCAAGCACTCTAGGCCCTGTTGGTCTTTCCTTCCCTGGGAATGAGGATATCAATGGTTTTCTTTCATTTCGACAGCCATATTTCACGCCAAGCAACATCTTAATGGAGTGGAGTGGATCTAACATACGCAAAGGGCCTCGGGCCCCCAAAATCCCTAATTTCCCCGCACACTATTGAAACTTATTATTCAATATATTAGATAACATGTTTGTTTTAAATACCCCCCCCCCCCTATGTGTCTAAAGTGCATATTCGGTTTATCTCAATTTCTATTCAGAGTCGAAACACTCGTGTCAGCAAAACTTGGTTTTAAGTAATTTTGAATTTCTTGTTCATACACTGGTAAATATTCACTTTTTTTCAAGCGTTACTAACTATCTGAATCAAGGGAATCCTATGCTGTTTGAAACAACCAATCTAGGCAATGGCGGAGGGTTATTCTAGGGAGGAGGAATATCAAATGTCTTCTTTCACAACACAAAATTTCACTCGCTTAATAGAGGACTTTTCTAGGGATGAGAATACCAAACCAAGGGAGAAGTACTACCCACCATGGACTCTAGACACACCCTGGCCACTGCCACTGATGGCCACTGGCCACTGATGTTATTATTGTTAACGACGTATTTAAAAAATGTATTTCTACTAAGAAACTATAGAGTAATATTTGTGGAAAATTTTGGTTTTTTAAAAAACTTCGCCAATTTCTTTCGTAAATACCGAATTTTTTCTTAAATAGGGAATTTTAGAGAATTTCGTATTCTAACGCGTGAAATCTCGGAATATTAATTGGACGATAATTAACTTCCGAACTGTTTTGCCAGACAGTTTGCAATTTATGGTTTTAATTAGACCCCGGTGCCGCGCCGATGAGGGAAGACCGGCGGCAGTGGGGCAAAAAATAGCGCGCCACGCCGTGCCGCCGGTAAGATGTCGGCAGCGCGCCGCCGGTGCGATCAATGTTGACCGCAAACATTGATGTTTTCATCAGTCTTTCTAAATTTACAGCTTAAATTTACAACAGATTCGAGCCTATTCGTGAGTTCAAAAATTCACAGGTCGCTGGCTGGAAACTGGTCTTCTTCGTTATTCATCAAGAGAAGTAGAAATCTGGTAGAAACGAAATGACTTTGGCGTTTCAGAACCCTTGCATAATACGAGTATTTGAAGTATCTATTAGCTATGTATTCTTAACATGAATAATTATCAAAATTAGTAGTTTTTTTCATCGAGCATTACTGCATACAAAACTTCAAATACCGTATCACAAAATTCGTCAGTTGTAACTTTGAATATAACTTTGAACTTAGAAGCTTAATTTTTTCATAATGCCCTTTGCTTAAATCTGTTTTGTCACCTTTAAAACAGTTGAAATGGGTGACTTTGATATTGATTTTTTTTGTTGTTTTTTTTTTGCTCTTTTGGATTTTGGATTCCTAAGAAGCCTTCTTGTATTAAAAACTGGTTTTTGATAACAATTTTAAAAAAATGCATTTTAAAGTTTTTTTTTTGGCTTCTTTGTAGAATATATGTCATGTAGGCTAAGGCTGAACTGCTGTTTTTTTATTGGTTTTGGCTGCTCTTTTGGATATTCATTTTTCTTTTGGGGATTCATTCCAAATTATAAACTGATAAATACCTAATATCAGTCAAATTATAAACTGCATCTAAAATGAGTAAAATTATCAAATTGAAAAATACATGATGAACACTTCACATGAGAACATTTCAATTACAATGAAACAAAAACACTTAATGGTTTATTCGGTATGAAGAAAAATAAAGTGCAAGCTATTTTCTTGGGTAAAAAATGAAAAGCTCATCCGTTTTAAATGTAATTAAATGAAATAATATGCAGACTGAAGTAGCTCCAGGAAGATGTTGGGATTTTCATCCTAGTTCGTCACTTTTAATCCAAGCAAAATGTTAGGACACTTAATATCAGTTATTGAGTTTAAGCTTTGATTTCCAAATGCTCACAAAAATTATCAAATTTAAGAAAGTCGCAACAATAAGTCACATATGGTCAAAATACTCAAAGACTCCTCTTTGATCCCCACCCAGGCACAAAGCTTCTGCTATGGTCATCTCCATGGAAATCTCCAAGGAGTTTCTTTTTAACATAGCTTTTAAGCGTAGTTAGGAGTAGAGATGACCCTATTGATACAAGGGGGGCTCCATATATGGGCATAGAACCACGTGGTTTATGGACTTTGTCAGTGAGAATTTGAAAAACAGGAATTTTGTCACATTTAAAGATGGTTTTATGGACTTTGTCAGTGAGAATGAAAAAACAGAAACTTTGTCACATTTATGGATGGTTTTATGGATGGTTATGTGTGTTGATTATTTGATGGTTTTATGGATTTTGT
>JAQQPU010002226.1:25307-36632 GCA_029168905.1 Artemia sp. Kazakhstan ARC1039 | reverse complement strand
GGCCTAGCCATCTTAACCTATCTTTTATTATAGCCCTATAAAGTGAGCTCGACCCACATTTTTGCCCACTTTATAGTTTGATGCAGATTCAGTCAAACTAAACAAATATAAGAAGTTAATGAGGAATTTCCTGAAGACAGTGATAGTTTGATGCAGATTCAGTCAAACTAAACAAATATAAGAAGTTAATGAGGAATTTCCTGAAGACAGTGATTGTTTGATGCAGATTCAGTCAAACTAAACAAATATAAGAAGTTAATGAGGAATTTCCTGAAGACAGTGATTGTATTGCAACGTCAATTTGTTCATTTTTATAGGAAAAAGAAATTTTTATCAAAATAGCCTATTAATTAATGCAAAGATTTTCGTAGAACTAAAACTTACATCCTTTCGCCTCAAATCAATCTATTGCTACTAATTTAGTTTTTTCACATTGTGCTCTGAGGATGTCCCCTTTTTTTAAGAATTGGTTTTGTGCTTTAAACACCTGTACTATTAGTTAGAAACAGAAATGTTAAGCATCAAAATTGTCACTGTTGCATTTTTGATACCTAAAAAACATTTCTTTTACAAAAAACTTTGTTTTAATAACTGAAAAAATAAAATTTTCGCTTTTTCAATAACTTATTATAATAAATTGTAATAAGCATGTTCAATGACATTGCAAGATTGTTATCTTGTTTTTCCTATTTTTTCGTAGATAAAGGCTTCTGGGCATTAAGTATTTCGTATAAATGAGTATTTCGGTTATACGAGTATACTCGTATAAACGAGTGTTTCGGTTATACGAGTATACTTGTATAAACGAGTATTATATGACTAATAGCCCTCTTCAGCGAAATATAATGTGTTTAACATTAATTAATTAACAATAGCAGTATAGCTCAATCAAAATTTCTGCAATAGAATAACGATTAAGTAAAAAGATTTACATCTTCAGTGCATCGCCATCTTTACATTAATTTTAACGATAAAACTTGTTTAATGAAGTTTCATTCGGTTTTAACTCATATAGAAATTTTTGGCGCTTTTCATACTTTTTATTTTGTACCTGGTACTTTCTGTAACTTGGTAAATAAATAAGTCATAAGAATGTTTAAAATAGAATATTTTATTCAAGATGTTCTCAATTTTTTTGCTGAAACACCTTTCTTTGTTTTCACCTTTCTCTTCTTTCCCTTCTCCTTCTCTTTGGTCATATTGGCTGTCACCTCATCCTGAAGTTTGGCAAAGAAAGCGCGAGATGATTTCAACGAATTTTCAATCTTGTCAATCTCTTTCAACTGAAATAAAATTGGGTATATTAATAATTGTAAATAGAAATATCAAGCCAATTTTTTTGAATCAGTAACTCTAAAGGGAAAAAAACGAATAGTACAAAATTGACATAGAACTATGGCAAACTCGCAAAAATCATGAGAAACTACTTCAACCCCCCCCCCCCCCCATATATCTATAAAATTGACATCAAGCCTAATAACTGAAATTTACAAAATATGTTTACATGACTATTTACAAAATTATTATTTATTTTAACATATTTACAAAATAACTCAAAAGCAAAAACTTGAAAAAAGCGAATAGTGCGAAACTGACATCGAGCTATGGCTTGAGCACTGCATAAAGATAATTAGCAGTAAGTTCACCGCAGATGGTTTCTGGCTCTTCATTCTCGGTGCGAACAAACACCTCTTCCCACATACTCTTTCATTAGCGCGTACAAACAGCTCCTCTCATTTGATCTGCTATCAGCGGTCCAATTACCCTGGAACACGTATTTTGGCAGAAACTTTCTCAAAATGCTTTTGAAACCAACTCGAGACTTCGAAACCTACTTTAATTCCTAAAAACATCTAATAATAACACTGCACTACTAATTATCGATTTTCATATATGTATTGGAATAAATTAATTTAAAATTTGATTCTTTAAAATTTAGTGTTCCAACGTTGAAGCCAAATTTCGCGTTCAAGAGAAATCTGACTTGTCTACCCATGAAAAGATCTAATGCCACTTATGTTTTTACGTTCTCCGGAGCACTCGCACCTCGATCCGGGCTTTTATAATGGGTGAGATAGGGGACGATCATACTGTCTAATATTTATACGCTGTGGGCTCGAGAAACTACTTTAAAGACTCCTCCCCCTCATATATCCATAAAATTAACATAAAACCTAATAATTGAAATGTACAAATTATCCAAGGATATTTTAGATTTTGGACATTTAGAACATTTTACCTTAGTACATCGTTATCTTATAATGTGTAAACAGGCAAAGAGGGAACTTTGATATGCTTCTTTTTATTTTATTTTTCTTCTTTTTTTTCTTCTATTTTTTTTCTTCTTTTTCTTTTTATTTTTAGCTTCCATACATAAAGCCAGCTAGGAAATGCTGTCTTGTATTGAAGAAAAAAATGGTAATTTATATTTTGCGTCTTCATCAAAGCACTTCAGAAAATGCTGGCATTTGACAGCACATTTTGGCAAAAGGCCAAAGTGAGCTACGATTTTTTTGTTGCACATAGACGTACCTACGTCTTGAACTGTACTCTTCCCAATCTTACGAATAAAGGCGAACATAATTTTCCATTCTGTCTCCCAAAAATTTTCAGGCCGAATTTTAACAAAATTTTAATTTAGTAACCAATTTTTTCATTTATTTAAATCCGACTTTTCTTACTCGATATGGGAAAAACTGATTATATCCAAGATATAAATATTAGATTATTGAGTATAAATATTAGATTATTTATTTGAAATTTTGCACCCCTAAAATTTCTGCACCCGGAGCAAGCACCCACTCTATCCCTCCCCCCTAAGCCGCCTCTGTTGCTCTGTAACATGATGTAAAGACAAGGTTTTCATTTGGGGAATTAAGAGCATCAGCCTGTGATTTGGGAGGAAAAAAAACCCGAGGTAAGCAGACAGACATTAGTGCAAAAACGAGTATTTCTGTTCATTTTTTTTGCAAATTTTATGCCAAAGAAAAAGGGGGTAAATCAAGTTCTAATTATATGCGCAACAAATAGTCACAAATCCATTAAGTGCAGTTAACACCTTGAAAACCTTCTTTTCCATCATATTCTTGCTCATCGGCTAAAAACCAGTTCAATACAGTTTTGATTTTAGCTTAAAACCAGTAATAAAAGTATATTTTCAAAATAATAAATAGCATAAAACAGATACAACTGCGCAAAACTAAACGGAATTCCCTCCCCAACCAAAAACATTAGTTGCGCTTGGCCTTCACCACCCCCCCCCCCCCTACACCAAGACAAAACTTCTTGACTCGTGCATGATCATTTAGATAGTAAGTAAATGTTTTATTGCTATTTTTCCCGTCAGCTCGATACAGTTTTGTTTGTAAAATTTTGTTCTTTGCATTTAATACAAAAAAAAAACTTCTAGATTAAATAAGTAAAGTAGATACTCTAACAAAAGGTAATAGAAGTACATATTTCAAATACTAAACAGTAATAGAATAGATGCAACTCTACAAAACCAAGCTTAAGGGCGGGCCCCCCCCCCCCCCACCAAATACGTTGATCCTGACCCCCGCCTCCACAACTCGACTGGATTCCTGGGCTCGTCCACCATGATTTTAGCAGTTTGTTGGGCTTTTTTTTGCCTCTTCAAAAAACAATATCCTTCTAGATTAAAATAGCAAGTTAAAGTAGACACTTAAAAAATAAAAAGCAGACACTTGAAGAAATAAAAGTATAGGCTTAAAGTAACGAAAGTAGATTTTTTTTTTCATCCCTTCAAAAATTCTATATTAAAGTAGCATATTAAGGTAGATACTTAAGATGTTTAAAGAAATAAAAATAAAAACTTAAGTAACAAAAATAGATACCACTCAAGGACGTATCAAGGGTTCTTGTTCGGGTGGAGGGAGAAGGCGGGGGGGGTACAAGAAAAATTTAGAGACCGCATCAAAATTTGTTTGTGGACATTTTTGCCACTTTCCACAAGCCGGATTTTTTTGGACGGAGGGGGGGGGGAGGGGGTCGGACCAAAAAACCCCCACCCCTTAGATACGGCCTTAATACCGCTACACGGAACTAAGCGGAAGCCCCCTCAAGATGGATATGGGTGTTACATTCCGCCTCCAACCAGCCCCCAAAAGGCTTCCTGGGTAAGTCCCTTATCAATTTTTTTTCCTTTTTTTTATTCCCCAAAATAAATAAATTTTAAGATAGATCAAAGGACAAAAATTGAAATAAACAAAGAAGTATAAAAGTCGGACAAAGAACAATAAGTAGAAGAATAAAGAAGAGAGAAGAATAAGTAGTAACTATTTACTTACCGTAGATATTTTGCCCTCTTTATGAGATTTGACGAGCTTTTCGAGTGCCGCAGTTTTATTACTGCTATCTTTGTTCTCCCTTTCTCTGTCTTCTTTTCTAAGTCTCTTATCGTGCTGCAGAGACTTTTTCATTCGCCTTTCTCGCTTTTTATCCGTAATCGTTCGTTCTGTCTGTCCTTTCACCTCCCCTCTTGGTTTTTCTGTAATAATTGTTTCAATTAGTAATTACTTAATTAAAACTAATATAATCAAATAATCAATACAACTTTAATAATTTTGTGAATAAAATGATTTTATTTTTATTTTGTAATTCTATTTAATATCGAATTTTAATATTTAATGACTGAGCGTCCCAAAACTTAAAAACAAGTTCAAAAACAAAAACAAGTTCAAAACAAGTAAGGCTTTTATAATATGTAGTTTACATTTTTCAATCTTTCATTATTTCTTGAAATGAAGTAAATTTAAAAATCGGTTGGTGTGGGGTTTTTCATTCCCAAAACTTAAAAACAAGTTCAAAAGGAAACAAGTTCCTTTTTTGAGGTTGTAAGAAGTTGAAAGGGTTGAACAAGGACATCTTTTCAGGTAGCCTAGAAGACAAAAATGGTGGATACTGGATTAAGTGCCTGTTTTTGGAGGTTAGACACAACCCATACGCTTCTCATCCCATTACTTTTAGTTTTGTAGTGGATTATTTTTGGATTAACTAAGGCCCATTGTGGCTTGGACTATTTAAGGATGTGGAAGTGGTAGTGTAATGACTAGGTTATCTGTGCGGAAATCAGGCGTTTACACCGGACCCGGCATCGATATTATTAAAGACCTCTTTGGAACATATTGAGCAATCTCCTTCCAGCTGTCTGCCAATGAGAGTCACTGTGTTGACCATCTATGACCAAGCTTTCTAAATCGCTCGATAGGTTCAAGAGCTGACTTGGCCAGATTCCACCAGTTCTTCCTCTGTCCTCCTTAAAGTCTCCTGAACGAGCTAACAGGCTCGAAGCAATACACGGCCCAACCATTTCAAGCGCTTTTCTTTAATAGTGAGCCCAACATCCCTCTGTATGATGCACATTCGACATAAATTCACGTTGAATATATGGTAACATTGTTATATTCTGAGAATTCTTTGATGACAGGTAGGCTCAAACACCTTCAGTGTATTCTCATGCTGCACTTTTACTGACCACGTTTCGCAACCATAGACAACGAACGGTGAAGACTAGTTCCATGTAAAATTGAACTTTCACTCGGACACTAACTTTGCAGCGATGCCATAGGGGTTTACAAAGGGAGGCAAAACTGGCTGTACTTTCTGCATTCTCTATGAGACATCAGTGTCGGAAGATCCGTCACTACAAAGTTGACAGCTGGTTGAGAAAGGGTTGACTTATTCCAGATGAACTTGATTGACAGTTAGTGAGATTAGTCCTCTGTGGTTAATAGCCACGAATTTTGTTTTCTCGGTGCTGATTTTCATGCTGATCATGTCTGTCCGGGCCGTCATGTCATCAAGCATGTTGGGCTCCTTCGAGGTCTGAGAGGAGGTCAACATCATCTGCATGATCAAGGTAAGTCAGTGAGAGATTCTGATCTATATGAAAGCTTGGATAAGAATGCAGTGCGTTTTTATGCCCCTTAATTGAACGGAGTAGAAGCACCCTTGATTTGATCCGTACTCAACTAGGAACTCACCAGTTTCTACGCCATAGACTGGAACTCGGCCCACTGACTCGCGTTGTATGCCTTCATCAGTTCTATTGACTTCAGCGGCGTTCCGTCATTCTCAAGGGTTTTCCAAAGTTTCTGGCGAGTGACAGAGTCGAAGGCGGCAATGAAGTTCATGAACATCAAAGTCAGGGAGAGGGTAGAAGTAGTAAGGCCATAGGGAATATGAACCCTACGCCTGAGGCATGAATATGCGTGTAGTTTAACCGGTACATTGGCTTACCAGGGTCAGTCACCTATTACTACGAACGGTACATGCCTTACCAGACGGGTTTTCTGAGGTAACACCCATTTTTTTGGGGGTTAAACAGAGAGAGAGAGCGGCGGTTAGTCCAATATACAGTAACTTGATTAGTTGTTTTTTTTAAAAACTTGGCAAAGTATAATGTACTCAAGCATGTTTTGAGAGTTTGATTACATGTCTTACCAGACGGGTTTCTAAGGTGACATCCATTTTTTTGTGGTCAAACAGAGAGAGAGAGAGAGCGGCGGTTAGTCCAATAGACAGTAACTTGATTAGTAGGTTTTTTTTTTAACTTGGCAACGTTAATGTACTCAAGCAAAAACCCTATAAAATGATCATACACTACATTCCAATTTTCATTATGTTTTAACACATTGATTATAGTACACTTCATATTGTTAACTTTGAAAACAATGGATTCGTCAATTTTCAATGTGAGTACACTTTCATTCTTTATTTCCCCCCCAAAAAAATAAAAAAAAACGTTTTACTAGTAAATTCAAATTTCAGGGGGACTTAGCCCCTGACAAAGAACCAGAAACAAGCGTTAGTATAGTAAAAACGCGTACCTAAGGGTTAAAATATAAATTAAACATACACACAACAGGTGAACTTGACCGAGCCCTCCATTTTGAAACATATTAGAGTCATAAAGTAATATAAAAACAACCTTAAAAGGAACTACCTTCAAGTCATTGTAAACCTAAACCAAATAAATAAGAGGGCAAAAGCTCCCCAGACTTTAAGACAGAGCAGTAACAATTAACACCAAATAACAAAAGGAAATATCATTGAATAATTAATACTGTTATAAATACATGCAGACAGAAGCGCCACACATTCTTATTCACAAAAGAATTAACGCATAGAAAAAACAAATAAAACCCACGGCTTAAAATACATTGAAATTTGCGGTATCTAAGCCACATGTTTTGGCCCGTGAACTCAACCTTGAAAAAAAAAACAGACGCGAGATAAATTTTAACCTGTAAAAATAAACCCGTAAAGTGAGTCGAAAGCTAGAGAAAGATAAGCCATAATGCAGAAATTATCAATTTGAATATCCTAAAAGCAAATGAAAAGCACACATATAAATTTCTTAATCCAAAGCGCACATCAGGAACCAATAATAGGTGAACCAACTTAAACGAATTGCAAGCCCCATATTGACAGAGTTGACCAGCCGCGAGAATAAATAAATAACTTCACCATGGGTAAGAAGAGGAAAACACCCCTGTTTATGAAAATTTCCAAAACAAGAGTTCTAGCAAATATACCCCTTCTTGTCTCGTGACTGGAGAGCTAAACTGTAGCTTTGGTAACAATTTTTAAACAATCAAGAATGATAATGAAACTTGTGCGAACGAAAATGTCTGTTTTTTGAACTTTCACTTAATTTCACTAAAAAAGAATAATTTGCATCAAAGAGACGAAAATTGACAACCGGGTACGCAAGCATTTGGAAGCATTACAGCCAGAAGGAAGATTCTCCTGATTGGCTAGTCGCGAAGAGGTAAGCTCTTTATGACGAGCGGAGTAGCAGCCGAAAGATGTTACTTCTTACTGGGTTAAGATACAGAATATTTAACTCTTCGAAACCTGAACAAACAAAAGGAAAATATTACTGATGTTTTGTCAATGTTAAAATGCAAAAGCCAGCTGCGATTATTAATAATTTTACATCCCCATTAAGCCAAGTACAGCGCTTGATTTGGCCAAAGCCTGCTTCATCATATGTTATTCATAATAACATAATTAGCAGTATGTTATTCACGAAAAGTTTATAGTGTCGCAAAATAGTCTTTTGAAAGTCCAAAATATAGTAAATTCATTGAGGCACATATAAATTTTAACTGAAACTAACCGAGATGCATCAAGTATATATATATATATATCAAAGTGGAATTAATCGAAGAATATACACTTCACGTCTATGGTATAATTAGATAGTGTATAATTTACAAGTTACTCTTGGCTTCTCTCATAATGGCTGCAACGGGCTATATATAAAACGGCTATAGCTATAATAGGCCAATTATCTCTTGACCTTAACAATATGGAAATAATATCCTGGTTTGAATATACATTGGGTTAAAAAGACCTCACAAGAAAAAACAACTCAAGTATAATAAAGGGTTTTAAAACAAGCCTCTACAAAAATAAACCGATGAAGAAAATAAAATTTTCGGCAATATTTAGCAGTAAGAAGAAGGAAGGTAAAGAAATTAATAATAGGAGCACCTTTAAGCCATTAAGCACATCACGCCTTAATGAGCATATAAACGTTTTGCCTTTAAACAAGAGGAGGGCAAAATTTGACCTCTTAAGCATTTATCCAACAAAATGGAAAAAGGGGATTGTTTTTTTTTTTTCATGCTAAATTTTGCCTTCTTTTTAAGGAAGAGGATTCTTGCAATTACCCCCCTCTGGAAAAGAAACCAAGATGGAACGAAGCCACATTGATGCAAGCCGCAAGGCCCTCCATCACCAAATATACTGGTTCAATTATACATGCTCTGGACCAGCCAATGGCCACGCAACTTTTAATGCCAGGAGCCTCTCACGCCACTGTTAGCTCTGCGCAACCTGGGAGGAAATTGAAAAGAGGGTGGGCTGCTTCTCATAATGCCTCAGCCCAGTCAACTCAAGATCGTGAGGTTGACCCCATTCATGCTTTGCCAGGGACTTCAGGTGTAGAAGCCCAGTCAGAATTTGTAAGTATATATATAGTTTTTTTCTTTCCGTATTTTCAAAAATAAGGTAAATTTTCTCAAGCGCATAACTTTTAATGAGTAAAACTTAAATTTGTTTCTAAACTATTCTATAAAAATCCTATTTCATTTTCTTTCATTAACCAAATTAGCAGTATATAAAGGAATGTTTATAACACTGAAGTAGCAAATAGCTTATCATAACATTTCTATAAAACCTTACCTGTAACTTCTCTTTTAAGCAAGATGTTTTCTAATGCAATTATCCATTATTTCTTTAAACAAACTAACTTTATAAACAAATCACTATTTCACAGTTGACAACTATTCTTAAACTGGGATATGTTTTTGCACTAAGCTTTTGCGTGTATTCGGTTCTTATCAAATGTCCCATCGGGACGCTTGAATTTTTAATCCGACAGATATAATTTGAATTTTAATCGCTCCTTGCAAAGTGGGGTTTCATATAACAGGATGTTTATCTTCGATAAGATATTAACACAGGAAAAAAGGTTTTTTAATAATTTCCAAATATGTCATCGCAGTGATGTCAAAAAACATTAATTGGGCGAAACCGTTTTTGGTCATTTCAAGCAATTATTTCGACGAAACAGTTAGGGACATTTTAAAAGATGTTTTCGAAAAGAATTTGAGAGTGAGACTCTAGGGTCGTTATAATACACAAGTTCTATTTGAACAGTGTTGTGAAGTCCGATATCCCAACTCGAAAGGGCTTCGATCCTCCTACCCCGAAGGAAGCTCCCGGCTCCCAAAGGTCCTCCCCGGGGGCTCTAAAAAGGACCATCCGGCACTTTAATTGCACTTTAATTGTTGATATGGAAGGAGAAAAAAAAGTTCTTCTCTCTTACAATGATTTATTTAGTCCAGGTCAACTACGTCCGGCACTTCAAACAAATCCGTTGCCAAAGGACATAGGAAAATTCGGATTGTTGAGAAAGTTACACCAACACCAGCAACCGATGTATGGGCTTCGTGCCCATTAACCGAAGCTGAAGAGCAAGGGTTCATACAGCATACTGCATCGGTTGAACGATGGTCGGATTTTATTGAGAGTTATATTCAAGAGGGTCAAGCACTAGAGTTGGACCCCTATTTTGCGTTTTTATTCTGAAAATTTTTGGAATAAAACCATTAGTTTTATATATCATTCTCTTGTTCTAACTTATCCTCTAAGAATAAGACTTCATTTTCCCGACTAAAACAATATATATTTTTAACATGTTCAGTTGTCATTATGAAAGACATATGGCAATGTAACTTTTTTTTCTTCTTCTTTTAATTGTTCAGGTGGTGGGACAATGACTATGAAAAATTGACATAGTTTATTAACTTTATAAAAATAATGGTTATTTTACATAAAAAAATAAAACTTTTTTTCTACAGATTAATGATATAGCACCACCGCCACCATTGAGTGATGAAACAACTGAATTTACAGGACCAATTCTTTCACCACCAACGGAGTTCAGTGATGAACCTACATTAGTTCTAGAGAATATGGAATGGCATAGGGGTTTCCTTAATGATGTTTTTGGGGAAATGGCTAGCCTAGACGACTTAACCTGTGATATTGACATGCTTGAGGATCCGGGGTGGGCAGATAGTTTTATGCGTGAGCATTTAGGAGATGTTACTAGTGCATCTGAACCGGGTCCTCATAACGAAATTCCAGCACAGGACAATACAGGCTGGCTCGACCAATTGTCCCCAAACACCTTGGAATATGTACTAGGGGACTGCCTCATGCCATCTCCAACCAATGTTATTGAACAGACTGGGAGTGGTGGTCTTATTGACAATTCCCTGTCACCCTCCACCATTCCACTTAATGATATAGCTAGTACTAGTAGTAATACAATAACAACAGCAACAGTATCCCCTCTTCCAGATTTTTTTCTGTCCAACTCTGCCTTGCACCACACATTGGTCTACAGCGCCAAATTCGGTGACCCCTTCAACTCTCTAATGTCGGGGGATATAATAACAGATCCCTCGGCCATTACACATTCATATACTAATAAGATTCGAGCCATTCTTGAACAACAAATGAGGGTGTGGGGAGTGGGGGTCAGTTTAAAAGCATCAATAGCACTAAAAATATTTTTTTTAATGAAAATGCGGGTGAGATGTATTCGAAATACTTGCACACAGAGATGTTGGCAATTCACCCGCATTTATCAAATTATCAAATATGTAGTGTTATTTGATTTAGTATATAAACTTTTGTTTTAAATTGTTTTATTTTAGTTTTACTACTGATGACGGTCACTGTATATGTGACCGAAATATCTGGTATTTTTGTGAATTTCTATCA
>JAQQPU010002226.1:0-15772 GCA_029168905.1 Artemia sp. Kazakhstan ARC1039 | reverse complement strand
GACTTTCTAGTGGAGAATATACTTACAAGTGTATTTAATATTGATTTTAGTGCCCTAAGAATAAAATGTTCTAAAGATGTACGTGAAATTGTTTATTAATAAAAAAAATTTATATACATGATAAAACGACTTTTCTACTCTTTAGATTTCATCCACTACTAGGTATTTGTCGACAACAACTAGTGCAGGTAGATTATCTGAATTCACAGTGTGCTGATCCTGATGTACTGCAATGTCAGGGTCACATTTTCTACAGTAGAGTGTGACTTCACTCTTGTCATATCTCTTTGTATAATCAATGATACTATTCTCATTCATTCTATAGAATTCACATGTTTCAATTTGCTTATTTGAAGCAATTTCACAAACAGTGTCCTCAAGTGTCGAATCACATTCTGTCACAGCCAAATAAAAATCAGTGGGCTTATAATCATAACACCCAGTGTCTTCACAACGATGACGTAGAAACCATATTCTTTTGTTGTTCCAACAGTTGAATCGTTGACCCGGTTCCTCCTCCCAGAACAATCTAAAACCACGACGATACCAATCTCGTAGCAATAAACTAAAATCACGGTTAGGATTCTTTCCAATCATACCGGGATATGTATTCTCCCACTGATTACATTTATCATAATGACAATTGGAGCATAGGTGGCCTCTAGGATGAGAGTCACACACCTCTTCAAGACAGGAATTACAACCTTTAATTTGTACAGCATATCCTCTATGCAATTTACACGGGTTGCATAATCTACACTTTTCATCATACTCGTCAATCATTGTGCAATTCTCACATGATGATGACCAGCTGCCCAGTGTGTACATACATAACGGACATGTATGGAAAATTTTGTCATGTGTTGACACTCTCACTACCACAATGAAACTGAGCTAGCAACAACAAAAATTGTCTGAGATAGAGAGAAAGAGAGGAGTAAATCATCCTTGAGCACCATCTTTCTCATGAAAAAAGTCCTAAATTTCAAAACTAATGTTTAAAAGCATATCCACAATATCATTTTGCCGTGTCGTGATCAATATATCAATAAATTGTGTAAATGCATTTGGACCACGACGTAGAAGCTTCATACAATAGTCTAATGATGGAGAATCAGTTTTCATTATATCAACAAGCATTCCCCGATAAAATATCTTCCTTTGAATAGACAACTCTAGAAAATCATCATCTAGAATCAAACGTTTTTCCATAAGAACTAGATTCCTCATGATTCGCTCTTTCTCGAATCTATCCATTTTTTAGAGTCCTAACTCTCTCACAACCAACTTCAGACTAACCAGAATTTCTTTTTGTACTCTAGAAAATATACGCTAGTCTACTATAGAAAGAAAAAAATACCATTGATTTATAAACATTTTTATTGAACACAATTACAATAATAATATTCACTGATGCATTTTGTTCTCATCAATATATTTCGATAGGACATCTAATGCTGACCGAAGTTTATTTATATGGAGAATATTCACTTTTCCAGAAAAACATAGTTGCTCCTCCTGCTTAAACTTGCTTAATGATATCACGTATCTAGCATACATACTATCCCATTCAAGGCATAGTCTACAGCCAGCGGTTATTTCCACAGCTACATTGGGTACTCGTATATCATTGCTGCTGCTGCTGTCGGTTCCATCATTAATCTCCAATAATGTAAATGCACCACTCATTTTTTCTCCACTAATATCCTCTCAAATAAACTATTCTCTCTCTGAATTCAATTCTCTTACTAATATGAACTACAACGAAAATTACTCCTTATATTTGAATCCAACTACTAATCAAGTTACCGTATATGCAGTAACCGCCGCTCTCTCTCTCCGTTTGACCCCAAAAAAATGGGTGTTACCTCAGAAAACCCGTCTGGTAAGACATATACCGTTCGTAGTAATAGGTGACTGACCCTGGTAAGCCAATGAGCCCTACGCCTCAGGCGTAGGGTTCATATTCCCTATGGCCTTACTACTGGTAGATCCTTTAAAACTGCTAGACAATGAGGCGAAGAGCAAAGATATTATCATTACAACCTCTACCTTACCAAAAGCCGACGTGATTTCCTCTTGGAAGGGAAGAGATCTCTCCTCCCTTGTCCCTAATTAATAAATCTAAATTTATTATAAAAACAAGACAGTTAAAGAAGCTTCTCTGGGGATGACAACCGTCTCATGGTGCCCGTGAGGGTAATATGCATAAATTGAACCTGTAACTACTCATTTCAGTCACCATCCAGCCAATGGGCGTCCTTCCCGGTGTCTGACCATGAGGCAGCGTATTTTGTGGAATATCCTCCCATTTGATTGTTTGAACTGAAGTCAGTAAAGGCTACTAAAACCATGCCATGAGGCTGCTAAATGCCAGTAAAGGCTGCTAAAACCAGGGTATGGGGATTGCTCACCCACCTTGGTACAAGAAAAGATCAGGAGCATTAGATTATTTTGCATTAACTGCGACTCCTTAGCCCATAGGGTTTAGATCAACTAAGTGGAAATTAGAGTAGCAATGGGTTATTTACGGATGACGCTACAGATACTACTCCGCTTTCTTTTTTTTGAGTTTTGTAATGAATTGATAGCGCATTAATGAGGTTTTTCTGGGATGGTTGGAAGAAAGAAATTATTCCTCCGGGGCCAATTCTCAGAGACGCGGAGGATGGGTAATAAGTCTTTTCTATTTGTTTTTAAATGAATACAAACAATTTTTTTCCGAAAAGCAGGGCGAGAAGGGCATTTTTTTTTTAATGAAAATACAAGAGAGATATTTTCCAAAATCTGAGGAGGACAAACTTTTCAGCTTTCATCCAAAACAAACCGAGGTAAACTCAGGCAGGGCGAAAATCAGCTCGAGTCAGGAGTCATTCAGGATTCAGAAGAGTCATTCATGGTCGATTGAAGCTTTTCAATACAAATTCCTACCCACAAGTCCCATAGTAAAGGCACTCAGTACGAGCAAAAGCAAGGAAATTCAGACATTAATATGAATTTTATATATAGGGGGTTTTCATATCTATTAGACATAATTTTTCCAGCCGGAAAAACAATATTTTCAACTTCTATCCAAAACAAAAATAGGCAATTATTCATGTTCATAGTTTTTTTTTTCATCGAGTAATGTGAAATCTGGTTCCCATTACGAAATTTGACTCCTATTAGAAAAGAGCTGAATACAACTATTTGGACGCTAAACTATTCCAATCAAGAAGAAAAGATTACCCAGCGTTTTTCCTTCCCCCCCCCCCCCATAAGAAATGACTCACATAAACTTACTTTCGGGTTGTTTAAAGAAATACTCGAGTTACCTTCCTCCCATCACAACCCTTTAGTTGTAAAAATATCAGGTACAGGCCAGCAATATAGACCAGCTTTAGTTTAAGTGTTATTAGTTTAATATAATCTATACTATCAGCAATAAGTACATACTTTAATTATATACCTTTAATTAATAGTATACCTTCAATTTGTTTAATACACCTTTACTTAAATATTTTCTGAGACCACACTGGGTAAGCACGATGAAACGAAAAAAAATTGCAAAGAAGAGAAAACGAGGATAATAACAGCCAGTGAAGCATAGAAGAAGTGAAGTATAGAAGTGAAGTGAAGTATAGAAGAGAACTTTGCAAATATTTCAGTCGAGACGTCCACTTGACCATCCTCAATGCCGAATAATGGTCTAAGGTTCGGTTTTTATATTGCCCTTCGAACTTTTATTATTTTTTTTTATTTTATTCTGCACTGAGGAGGGTCAAACAGAGGAGTCGACCAAATATTTGCATAGTTCTCTTCTGCATTTCACTGGTTGTTATTATCCTCGGTTTCTCTTCTTTGTATTTTTTTTTGTTTTATCATTTTGGGAAGGAGGGTTGTAAGAGGGCCAGTTGCACTTTACTGAAAACGATTAATATTTCAGTTAATGTGTATTTTATTTGTAATAATAGCAACAACAACACAGCAAAAAAGAATATTCCAAGGTTAATACGGGTTAACAAATAAAAGTGCCCCCCTCCTACTCTAAAATCTCCAAGTGGTTTAGGTTTCATTTGCGCTTTACTGAAAACCTAACATATTCTATACATTCAGTTATGTATACGGTATGTAGATTATGAACAAATTATGTAAAGCAATATACCTTTAATTTCTTCTGGCGCTAAAAGAGCTTGATCACTCACAGAAATAGGCACAACTTCGTCGACAGCTAGCGCAGGCGTATTCGTCAGTATTTTAACCTTGGGAGTGGGCTAGAAAAAAAAATGCAATTTTGCATTAGTTTATTTTCCTAAAAAAAATGGCTGAAATATGCTTGAAAACAAAATGGATAGCGCGAGCTCATCAGCGGTGCTCCGCTGAGAAGTTATTAGTCAAAATGGAATATGAAAAAAATACAGAAGAAAATCAGACCTAAAATTAGCCACATCTGAAAAGTCACCCAAAATGGCTAAAATGGAACACATATTTCAGCAAATTGTATTAAAAGCATAAAAAATACACTAATAATTAGAATATTAATGCACTGTTAATTTATTCATAAATTGAGAAGATACTTTTGTGAATTGATATAAAAGGCCAGTATTCAGTTGTCTAATTGTATATATTTTGTAAAAACAGTGCATTTTAAAATAGAATAAAGTTTTGTTTTGAAAAGTGAGTATTCAAAGTAATGAGACACATCAAATATAGAAAGCTCAATTCTACAAAGGTCAAATTACAAATTAGAGTTTCTTTTTGCTGATTTTTCTTGCTACCATTTTTCCTGTAAATGGATTTTGGAGAATTATATTCAAAACGTAGCAAAAAATAATAAACCAACAATTAGAAATATACTAATTATTCTAATGCACAAATTCTAAAAAAATGCATGTATTCAGAAATATTCTAATGCATATTCTTCTAAGCTCGGTAAAAAGTTTTATTCTTTCTGAACTTCGACGAAAAGCATTTTCAATTAATCCCTAATTGCTGGCAATATTGCTAAACCACTAAGTGCGTAAATAATGATGAAGACCACACTGCCTTTCTATAACGCTAAAACAAAATGTAGAATAACGAGAAATTATTTTGAGAAAGTGAAAATCACTAAATGAATAAACTGCGTTAACAGCAATGCGGAGAATTCATTCGCAATCGAATTTCTTTTTATTTTAATTTCTATAATTGCATTCCATTTCTATTCAAACAGTGCCCGGTCCATCTAAAAATAATTATAATTTTGATACCAATAGATACATCAGGGGGAAATACCCCCTAAAAGTCATAGAATCTTACTGAAAATCACACCATCATATTCAGCGTATCAGAGAAGCCTACTGTAGAAGTTTCAAGCTCCTATTTGCAAAAAAGTGAAATTTTGTATTTTTTTTTGCCAGAAGAAAGATCACGGATGAGTGTTTATCTGTTTGTTTTTTTCCATGGGTGATCTTATCGACCCAGAGGTCCTAGAATATTGCGAGAGGGCTCATTCGCGCGGAAACTAAAAGTTCTAATGCCCTTTTTAAGTGACAAGAAAATTGGAGGGCAACTAGGCCCCCTCCCACACTCATTTTTCCCAAAGTCACCCGAATAAAATTTTGAGATAGCCATTTTGTTCAGCATAGTTGAAAAATCTAATAACTATTTCTTTGAGAATGACTTAATCCCCCACAATCCCCGGGGATAGGGCTACATGTTGTGAACTTTGCCCATTGTTTACATGAAGTATAGGTTATTGCGAAGTATACAGACGTTTTCAGGGGGGATTTTTTCTGGTGGTGGGGTCGGGGGACGGGGTTACGTTGGAGGATCTTTCCATGGAGGGATTTTTCATGGGAGGAGGACATTTTCCATGAAGGGGGCGCTGGCCTTCCTAGCATTATTTAAAAAACGATCAGAAATTGAATTAAAAAAAACAAGTTTTTCAAGTGAAAGTAAGGAGCAACATTAAAACTTAAAACGAACAGAAATTATTACGTATATGAGAGGGCTCGCCCCATCGTCAATACCTCGTTCTTTACGCTAAAATTTTTTATTAGTACTTTCAAAAGAGCCCTTTATTCCAATTAAACGGCCTTTATGATTCAGGGGTCATTCTTAAAGAATTTGAATAAAATTCAAACTTTAGAGTAAAGAACGAGGGCTTTAGGAGGGGGCAACCCTCTTTATATACGTAATAATTTCTGTTCGTTTTAAGTTTTAATGTTGCTCTTTACTTTCAGTTGAAAAAACTGAAGTGCCTGACTAAATCCAGCTATTTGCTTCTTAGGTGAGAAGGTGGTTTGCTTGATTTCCGGCTTATATTTCTCGAGTTCTTTAATTTCGGCTTAATAATAAAAAAAAAATTAAGAGCTAAAAGAAAAAAAAAAATAAGCTGCAAAACTTATATTTAACACGGCGAATAAAAAAAATCAGCTGCAAAACTTATATTTAACACGGCGAATATTATTAATTATCAATAAATAATAATACTTTATCTAATCAATATAATAAGTAAGAAAAGAAAGTGAAGAAAAAACTCAGCACAGTAGAAGGCATCGGTAATAAACAATAACTGATGATATTCTACGCCCCTGGACAATGGAATCTGAGCAGACATATTTTGAACAAAATAATCCTGCGATAACAAGGCCGTATTCAGGGGAGGGGCTAGGGGGTTTGTCCCCCCTCCAAATGTTTTTCCGACTCAAAAAAAAAACGTAATAAAAATGGGTGGGTACAGCGGGTTCCATATATTCAATTTTTGCACCTTGTTCGTTTTTGTAACCTTTTGAAGAACACTCAAACAGAGCAGAAGAAACAATTAATCAAACAAACAAACAAACAAATTAAAAATAAATTGTTTGTTTCAGTGTTTCTCCTGCTCTATTTGAGTTTATTTCAAAAGAAAATTTTCCTTTTTTTGCACAGAAGATGGCTTAGCGTAGGTCTTTGCCGAAATATCTGCTTTTATCCTTTTCGCTTCTTTTCTATCCACTGGCTGACATTACCCTCGTTTTCTCGACTATAATTTTTTTTAACTAAATTTTTTTCTGTTTGTCATACGCATCGATGCGTAATATATGCATTGCTTCAAATATGTACAATTTAAAAATATAGATAAAGTATATCTATATCTATAAATCTATATTATAAAGTTTATCTATAAAAATATAGATAAAGTATATCTATATCTATATATCTATATAATAAAGTTTATCTATAAAAATATAGATAAAGTTTAGAAACATAAAAACGAATAAAGTTTTCAGAAAAGGTCAAAAATTAAAAATCGATCCCTCTAAGTCGACTTCACATATCGAATCCACTTTCGACGTGAAACCGAAGTCAATGAGTATGGGTAAACATCAATGCCATCTAGCATTTGGCGACACTTGGTATTTTTCAAGTTTTGTAATCGTTTTCCTGTCAGGAACTGAGATCAGACCCTTATTACTTCACTAATTTTATTACTATACAAATTTAATCAATTATTTTTTAAGGTCACCAAACACTAGATGCCGTTTTCGTCGACACTAGTACCAGTTCTCACTCTTATAAGTTAGTCTTACTCATTGAGCTATATCTTGAGCATCAGGTTATTTTTCAGCGTCTAACTCCAAAAATCGAACAAACTCGCTCCTTACTTCCACAAAAAAAACATTTTTTCTATTTATTTGCAAAATCTCAAGTTCAAATATAGAGACCTAAAGGTAATTTAGTTAAAAATTAATCAAAAAACAAAAGAAAAATGTTGAGCCTGCAGCCCTGCTTCTCAAGTTCAAATTAAATAATGAAATAATAAAATATGCCAGCTTCTGTGCATCATGATAATTCCCCAAAGCATCAAATTTCTCGAACCCATTTCTAAGAATATGTTTTAGTTACAATTTTTACTAGATGTTGCTGTGGTAAGAACCATATCTTGAGCATCGGCTAATTCTTCAGTGGATAACTCCAAAAAACTAAGCAGTCACTCTTTACTTCAATTGAAAAACGTTTCTTAAACTAATCAATTACAAAGTCTCCAGATCAAATATACAAATCTAAAATTTGAAATTCACCTAAAAATTAAACGAAAACAACAAGAATATTGTTCAACCAGCAACACGGCTCCTCAGAAAAATAAAGAGTTCAAATTAAATAGTTAAACAATAAAATGTACCAGCTTTGGCGTATAATGATAATTTCCTAAGGCGTCTAATTTCATAAAAAGGCTCTCCATAGCCGATTTAATTTTTTCATGTGCTTCATTGACATCGACCTCAAGCGGATCCAAAAGCCGAGGATTCTCTTCCTCTGTTTTCTCTTGAGCTTTTAAATATTCCTGAAAAAAAAATTCAATCTCATTTATGTCTCTTCATTTATATTCATATGTAGTATATAGGCTACATACCGATTCAAAAACAAGAGATCTCGTATAAATACACGGTAAATCTTACCTATAATTATAATTATGGTTAACTTTATTATGGAATGCGATTTCAGTTAGCCTATGATTGTGGAAGGGAAAAAATCAAGGAATGTGGAGTCGGAGAGTCGAAGTTTTAGTAAATTTTGCTGAATAGTCGGAGTTGGGATCGGTATGTTGAAAATGCCTGGAATCGAGTTGGATTAAACAGGCCTTTAAAAGGGGGTTGTGCAGTCGGAGCCATGAAGTTTAGTGAACTTCGCTGAATTGAGTCGCAATCGGTATATTGAAAATGTCTGGAGTCGGAGTTGGAGTAAACAGGACTTTAAAACAGGGTTGTGGAGTCGCATTCATGGAATTTAATGAACTTCGCTGAATTGAGTCGCAGTCGGTATATTGAAAAGGTCTAGAGTCGGGAGTCGGAATTGGAGACGGAATCGGCTATAAATTATAATCGACTCCACAGCCCTGACAAAATCTCAGCCTATTTTACATTCTCATTTTATTTATACATTTTTATTTTATTATGCTTCTCCTACATTTTTATTTCCCTTCGGACCAATCTCAGGGGTGGGATCTTCCCTTCCCCTCTGTACAAGTAGTCTTTGTAGTTTTACCATGGACATTCCATAACGAATGCTACGCAATGTTACGTAACGACCTCACATTGAATACTATATAACGATCTCGCTTTTGCGTGCCACATAAAACTGTCACTGTATCATATTTGGCACAAATACCACAAGCCGGTACAAAACCGGTAATATTAATCAAACCAATAAATCTGACACCAATAAATTTGTGTCAATCAAAAATCACACCCATAAATTCGACACGTAATAAAGTGCATTCTACCCACAAAAAAGGCGGTATCCAGTGTTTCGGCCGTATCCCCGAAGTGTTTGTACGATTCGTAAAAACGCAACAAAAATGAATATAAACAAGTTTTTGATGCGTTTTTTTAAGTTTTTCGTAAACCCCCCTCGAAAAAAATACTTTTGTAACCCCCTCCCTCTCGAAAAGGGTGTCCATAACGTTCTACAATGGAGACACAAACATAGCTAAGAAGAGGTTCTTTAGTCAAAACCCCGAAGAACTATCCATAAACCGAAACCTGGTACATAAAATGAACGAATAATTTTGTTCAGTTACAAAACCCGTACAGAGAATTCCACTATCTAATCTACAAAATAGTGCAAAATACAGAGCAAATGCGCACGCTCTTCCTCCATCCCGATCTATACAAATATTCACTTTTTTTTTCTTTTTATTAAATCTCACTTCCTCTCCTTTCGGTGACAAAATAATCTTTTTCACTTAAAATCTCAACCTTTAGTATCACCTACACTAATTTAAAAACTTTCTTTTATTTTTTAATTAATTTTTATTTTGGGTATACAAAGATAATTGATGAAAACAAGGTATACTACTATAAATTACCATTCGGAGGACTTGCACAAAAAACCCTCAGAAAACGCATAAAAAATTTGTCCATATTCCTTCTTCTTACGTTTTTACGAGTCGGAAAAGTATTTCGGGGGGGGGAGTCTTTTATTTTTAATTAACTTTTATTTTGGGTATCCAAAGATAATTCATGAAAACAAGGTATACTACTATAAATTACCAAACGACAAAAATGTTTTTTTCGGAGGGGTGTTTTTCGGAGGACTTGCATAAAAAACCCTCAGAAAACGCATAAAAAATTTGTCCATATTCCTTTTTCTTACGTTTTTACGAGTCGGAAAAGTATTTCGGGGGGAGGGTCTTTTATTTTTAATTAATGTTTATTTTGGTCATCCAAAGATAATTGATGAAAACCAGGTATACTACAACAAATTACCAAACGAAAAAAATTCTACTATCCTATGTGGTTTGGTAAACTACTACCAAACCACAAAACTACCATTCCCTGTTTTCAGGGTGACATTCCACCATAGGCCATCCCTTTCACGTGGAAATACATTAATAATACATACACAAAAATTATTTTTGAAAACTAGTTCTCAATCAACTTCTCCAAATATTCACTCATTACCTTCTCCCATGAAGTTTCAAATTTATTTAAAGTAGCTCGTTATGGCCTCTTCCAATTCCATTCAAGGAAGACTATGGCTGGATCTGGCATTGGCTTTAAACATTGGATCTGACTTTTCCCCAGATCCATTGATACTAAACCTTGAAACTTTATTTCAAAATAATTAGAACCATTTTCTTTCAATTTTAGAAAATATGAACTATATTTCTGTACTTCTTTTCTTTCGTGAAACCAGATAAATCGTTGAAAACGTAACGTCACTGAATGCCTCTTGATCGTTGAAATGTTTCATAATGGAGGCCCAATATTTTAGTCAAACAACATTATTATATAGAATTTCGCCTATTTATTTCCAAATTAGAGACTTATTGTCTTTTCGTGTAAACTTTATGAGTGTAAACTTCATGAAAATAAAAAAATGAAATGCAAACCAAATAATAAGAGTTTGTGAATTCTGATATGTTTAGCATTAATTAATACTAAATTAATTAACTGATTAAAACTGGGTATATTAAAAATGCTCGACACGTAGTTATAGCATATTCCGGCATATATGTTTGTTGATTCCAAACATATCAGAATTCAGGCACTCTTATAACTTGGTTTGCATAACAATTTTTTTTCATTTTCGTGAAGTTTACACTCAAAAAGATGATAAGTCTCTACATCACCACAATCATTAGCTGAACTGCTTTTATTCATTCTAAATAAAATAAATTTAATTTACAATGACAAGCGACAATTTGTGCTAGTTTGTAATTAGGAGTTAGGATAATTTGAAGAATATGAGAATGATCATTAACAAACTGAAGGGTCCAGGTCTTAACAGCTTATGAGAGTAGCCCATACCACTTCATTCACTGTGTCGTTTACAATGCCTTAGCTTGTTCGAGGGACACCCACTCCTCAAGGTCACCCTCGTATACCATTTGTAATCACAGTTCTGGGTAGGAAAACTCGTCAAAGGTCCAATCAGGTGCCACTATGAGTCCACGTTGGCAGGGTTTCTTTTCTGGAGATAGAGGAAAAAACTTATGACAGTTTTAAACAATAAGTTTAAACTTGTATATTTTCTGCTCGCTGGCATGGTTTTTATGACGTTTATAAATGGTTCCAAGTCTTTTTTTATACTATTTATTTACTATTGATTTATTTATTTTTTAGTCTTCAAGTACTGAAAAGAATAGCTGATTTAAGACTACTACTACTGTCTACCCCAAGCATATCCCAGTCCCGGGAGAGCTCCAATCTCTTGTAGGGTGCAGAAACATGTGGAAGAGGATATACGCAGCTGTGTTACCTTCAGGCGGCATGGACCTGCAGCGATTTGCTAGTAGTAGTGGTAATATTCTAAGGTCTTTGTCGGGATTCAACTAATTGGGCTGAAAACGACAAAGGAAACATATCTGCTTCTATAAAAAGAGCAATACGGTAAAATTTTGCCTAGGAACTACGAGGTGATACTATTAAACTATGACTATGATGTGACAACTACGACGTGATGCTATTAAACTATGACTAGGACATGACGACTACGATGATTTTAAAATATGACTATGACGTGACAACTATGACGTGATGCTATTAAACTATGACTAGGACATGATGACGACTATGATGATATTAAACTATGACTATGACGTGACAACTATGACGTGATGCTATTAAACTATGACTAGGACGTGACGACTATGATGATATTAAACTATGACTACGACGTGACAACTATGACGTGATTCTATTAAACGGGCATCACGCGACTGAACAAAACGGGACAGAGGCGACTGAACAACTTAGCTGTTCTTCATGCCCCCCCCCCCCCCCAAAAAAAAAAGAACAAACTATAAATTATCAAATTATTAAATAGGGATTTTGTTGAGCCGGATCAAGGGCGGGGAGGTCCAAGGGAGGAATATTGACCAGGGAAAAGTGAGTTCGTGTTTTTAAATAACAAGGGAATATACGTTGAATATTATACAAAGTTTTGGTATGTTCACAACGTCATAATGCTGAAAAAAAAGACGAGGATAATAAATGCAAAATATTTTTTTCGCTATATTTTAATTTTTCTTTCGTTCAACGAAAAAAAAAATATATATATATCATAAAGATCATATCATAAAGAACATTCCCATTTTTTATTTCTATTATATACTTTGATTTTCTTCCTTTCTTCTCCGATTACGACAATTATTACTTAATTGATCATACCTTCTATCTAACCTTATTTTCCATTATATACTCTCTTTTTTTCTTCTTGCATTTCTGGTTGGACCACGACACTTACTATTCAATTGATCATTAACTTTTATCTATTGTTCTTTCTTAAAGTAATATATAGGGTCGATATCTCAAACCTCAACAGATTCTAGAAATATCAAGGGTACATATTTCAATTAACAACCATTAAAATTGTTGAAGTAAAAAACTTAAAGTTTTTTATCTTTAGCTTGTAAAATACGTTTTAGATTTTTAGGTTTTTAGCTTACTTTTCACTGATCTCTCACCTTTTTTCTTAATTTGACACCCACTTCTACCAAAACCTACATAACTGCACACGAAGTTTCTTTTCGCTAAAAATTGCTTTTACCATACTTTTTAGGTTTTTCGGTTTTTAGCTAACTTTTTTTTATTTTTCACCCTTTTTTAATACTTTTACCATACTTTTTAGTGATTTTAGGTTGGTTTTTTTTTCTTACTTGTCACCCTTTTTTTTTATTTGGCACACGATACTACCAAAACTACGTAACTGCATACGAAGCCCCTTTTTCACTAAAAATTGTATTTCCGACTTACACAATTTTTAAATATATATATATGGTTATATAGTTTCCACTAAATTAATTCAAACAGCCCAATTACACTTTCACTGTCTTTGGTACTTAAAAACCCGTAAATGAGTAACCCCAAAAAAGTGAGGGAACTAATCTCACTGTCGGTTATGGCCACTCTTGTGCCCAGGACGAAATCTTAATTAGCAACCTCCCCCCCCCCCATCTAAAAAAAATTTTTTGGCCAAACTTTAACAAAATTTACATTTAACGAAACTATTAATTCATTTAAGCCTGACTTTTGTTATTTATATTGGAAAAGATATAGAAAAATGAAAATTTCGGTTTCAATTTGCTTATACACATTCTCGAATTTCTAGTGTATCGGAGAATATTATATGGGTTCGGATTCATCTTGTTAGTGGTAAAAGTTCGATTTTAGGTGCCGTGTATATTGCCCCCCAGAATAGTTCGTATGTAGTAGAAGTGACATGGGATTTATTAGAGGAGGAGCTTAGGCAATTGCGATCACGTTTTGATAAAGGTTATGTTTTGGTGGTGGGGGACTTTAATGCTTATACGGGAATATGTAAGGAGATTAATCAAGTTTCATTTGTTGATACGCCGGACCTGATACCTGATATTTATAAGACATCTAGAAGGAGCAAAGATATTAAAAGAAGGGTTAATTGTTGGGGTAAAAGGCTTCTGGAACTGTGTTCAGATAATACATTAGGGATTGGAAATGGTGGATTTGGGAAGGATGGGGAGGAGGGTGAGTTTACCTGTCTGTCGGGGACAAACCCTAGTGTAATTGACTATGTTTTGGTTGGTATTGAGCTCATGGCCCTGACAGTTGATGTTGAGGTTCTTAAGGTCGTGGGCTCTGGCCACTTACCGTTGAGATTAAGCTTTGCCTTGGAAGAGGAGTCCCAAGGAATAAAAAAGGTGATAGTCCTACTAGTAGGGTTACAAAGGATCTTTGTTTTTCAGGGAAGTTTTTCAAGAGGGAATGGAGTAAAAAGGAGCTGGAGTTGATGAAAGAGGAGTTTTTGAGGCCTGAAATAATTGAAAAAGTTGAGAGTTTGCATGATGAAACAAGAGATACAGATGAAATTTTGGAAGATTTGGGTTTTGTGATTTATGAGTTTGCTCGTGTGTCAGAGAAACCAAATATGAAAAGGAAAAATAGTTTTTTTGATTATGAATGTAGTTCCTTTAAAAAGGAGTTATTAGATTTGGTAAATGCTTGCTCTGTAGAGGAAGAAAGGCAGAGTTTGTTTTTACGGTTTAAGGAAAGGAGAAGGGAATATAATAGGCTAAAACGGAGGAAAACGGGAGAAAATTAGAGAGGAACAGAAAGAGATAGAGAAGGCTTATATGGTAGGGGACACAAAGCAATTTTGGTCAGGGATAAGGCAGGAGAATAGACAAGGAAAAGGCCAATTACAAATACCTGAAGCTGATACTTGGCCTAGTTTTCTTGAGAGTATAGATGAAGATTCTAGTAGCCTTGATAGTGAAGAATCAAGTTTTGCTCCGCAGTTTCCGATGAAAGAAAAAGATTATGAGTTAGTGAAGGAGGTAACCTCAGATGAAGTTAGGAAAGTAGTTAAGAAGATGAAGGGAGGATCAGGGCCAGGAATTGATGGTATACCAGCAATTTTTTTAAAGAGGTTTCTTAGTGTTTTTTTGCTAGTTTTAGTGAATATTTTTAATAGAATTATAAGTAGTGATGTATGGCCTTCGCTATGGAAAGTATCGATTATGGTACTTTATTTAAGAAAGGTAGTCCTAGTGATCATGATAGCTATAGGTTGATAGCATTAGCGCCTGCACTTAGTAAAATTTCAGAAAAGATTTTGGACAATCGATTGAATGAATGGTTGGAGGGATATGGGGTAATTAAAGAGGAGCAGGGGGGGGGGGTTTCAGGAGAGGGTATAGTACGTCGGATAGAGCATTTGTGTTAAGTGTACTGATAGAGAAGTATGGATCAGGTAGAAATAAGCTGTATGTTGCGTTTCTAGACTGCGTTTCTAGAAAGGCATTCGACAATGTAGATAGAGATCTCCTTGAAAAGTGTTTAAGATATGTAGGTCTACCTTTAAGTTTTATTCGTTTATTTGTTGGTATGCATTCTGGGACTAAGTCTATGGTCAGGGTTGCAGGTTCGGGATTTTCCAGGCTATTTGACCTTAAGAAAGGAGTGAAGCAGGGTAGTGCCGTGTCCCCGAGACTGTTCAGTTTGTTTTTGAATGATGTGGTGGAGTTTCTGGAAAAAAGAACGGGCTCCAAAGCTGTGTCTTGGAAAAATTAATTTTTCGGTGTTATTATTTGCGGATGACACTGCGTTGGTGGCGAAGTCGGCAAGGGAGCTTCAGATGTTACTTGATTTAAGGTTTATGTAAACTATGCATGTTTTTGACCATTTTTAAATAAACCGCGTGCCGTCTTCAATTTTCGACTAAAGATGACAATTTTGGTACTATTCGATAGCTGAGACTTAGATTTATGAATTCACCAAGTTATATTTTTGAAATATGATTCAAATTTTTTTTTAGACAGAAAAATGCTTTTTAAAAACAGAGAATT
>JAQQPU010002225.1:10741-62649 GCA_029168905.1 Artemia sp. Kazakhstan ARC1039 | reverse complement strand
CCCCCCCCCCCCCCCCCCCCCCCGCGGGGGGGGGGGGCGCCGGGATCGAGTGAGCCCCCTCTGAAGTTTATACCACCATCCCTTCCATAAAAACCTTATATGCCCCAGGGGGTATAATTTACAACACTTGCCCCTGGGTTCTGGGGTGGGATTTGTTATACCTGGAGTTTTTGTTTTATGAATTTTGGTCAATATTGAACAAAATGGCTATATAAAAAATTCAATTGGACGCATTTGGAGAAAATAGGGTTGGTAAAGGGAGGAGACTAGTTGCCATCGGATCACTTTTGGCTCTTAAAAAGGGAGCTGGAACTATGAATATCTAATCATTTGAGTCCCCTCCGAAGTTTATACGACCACCTCTCCTATAAAACCTTATATTCTCCGGGGACATAACTTACAACATTTGCCCCTGGGTTCAGGGGTGGGCTGTGTTATCCCTGGAGCTTTTGTTATATGATTTTGGCCAATTTTGAACTAAATAGCAATATTAAAGTTTCGATCGGACGCTTTTTGGGAAAATAGAATTGGTGGGAGGGGGGAGGGGGGTTAGGTGCCATCGGATCACTTTTGACTCTTAAAAAGGGAGCTAGAACTTTGAATATTTAACCATTTGAGTCCCCTTTGACGTTTATACCACCCCCTCTCCCATATCCCCCCTGGGCACAAGCACAAATTACCTTATATACCCCGGGGCACAAGTTACAAAGCTTAGCTCCTCGGCGCTCTGGGAGGTATCTTGACCTCGAAGTTTTTGTTATTTGATCGTTTGACTATTTAAAAGAAAATGATTACCGCAAATCCATCGGATACACTTAAGGAAAAAAGGATGTAGGGGGGGGGGGGTAGATGTCTTTTGATCACTTTTGACTCTTAAAAAGAAAACTCGAACATTCAATTTTCAATCAAATTAGCTACCTCTGAACTTTATACGACCACCCCTTACATAAAAACCTTATATGCCCCCAGGGCATAACTTAAAGATAGTTTATTTTAGCCCACCAATAAAACAAAAACATGGCGGAGTAAGGGATAAACAAAAAAAAACATTACTTCAAAAATAAACGATTAGATTATATACACTATATACATTCACAGCTCGTACATGACGTGCAGCGGAAGGAAATCGTAAAGGTGCTCCAGTGCACCTTTTCTAGCCTTGGTTTCCTGCGTTACCACAACTTCACGAGGCTCTGGAATAAGATACTTGTACAAGAGAAATGTATTTCTCTCGAACAGCGGTACTCGTAACAGGAATTTTAAATATTTGCAGAACGCAGATCTAGCCTTTAGTCGCTCTGTTTCCGTAAACCATTCCCATACAGGGGACAAGTAAAGAATATGTGGGAGTGCCACCGCTCTATATACCGCTCTAAAGACTTGCCACTGGGCTTTGGGGCGTTGTGTCGACCCTGGAGTTTTTGTTATCTGATGTTTGAACTATTTTCAATAAATTGACAATCTGAAAATTTTTATTGGGTGGTTTTGGGGAAAAAGGGCATGGGGCAGGGGGGCTAGTTGGCCTCCGATCTCTTTTGACTCGAAAAAAGTGAACTAGAAATTTCAATTTACAATCAAATGAACCCCTTTTGAAGTTTATACAAAGAAGCCCTTCTATAAAACCATATATGCCCCCAGGGCATAACTTACAACGCCTACATCTGGGCCCTGGGGGGTTGTGTCCACCCTGGACATTTTGTTATTTAATATTTTAACTAAGATTAAAATTTTTATCGGCTGCGTTTGGGGAAAAAGGGCATTTGGGCTATTTGTCCTCCGATCACTTTTGACTTCTAAAAAGGGCACTATAACTTCAGATTTCCAATCGAATGACCACCTCCGAAATTTATACGACCATCCCTTCCATATGAAGTGCCTCTAGGGAAAAAATTGGAGCCTTATAGCATTGGGGCTGGTGGGGGGAGGCTAGTAGCCATCGGATCCCTTTTGAATCTTAAAACAGGAACTAGAACTTTTAATTTCTAATCATTTGAGTTCCCTCCAAAAATTATACGACTGCCTTTTCCCTATAAACCTTATATGCTCCCGGGGGATAAGTTACAACCCTTCCCCTGTCTTTTTTTTTGGGGGGGGGGGGGGAGAGGGGCTATGTTGACCCCGGGGTTTTGTCATCTGATCGTTGGACTGTTTTAAAACAAAATGGCTATCTCAAAATTTAGATCGGATTCACTTGGGGAAAAGAGTGGGGGGGGGTTTATACCCGACGATCACTTTTGATAACTCTTAATACGGTAAATAGAAATTTCAATTTCCAATCAAATAAGTCCCTCTGATGTTTATACAACAACCCCTTGCATTAAACCTTATCTGCCCCCAGGGCATAAAACAACACTTCCCCGGGTTCTAGGGGTTGTGTTGACCCATGAGTTTTTTTGTATTTGATCTATAAACTATTTTAAACAAAATGGTTATCTCAAAATTTTGATCAGATGCATATGGAAGAAAAAGGGGTCTTTGGGGGGACTAGTTCTAATCCGATCACTTTTGACTTTAAAAAGAGCACTAGAAATTCTAATTTACGATCCAAAGAGCCCCCTCCAAAATTTATATCATCCATTAAAAACCTTATATGCCCCCGGGGCGTAATTCACAACATTTGCCCCCTCGTTCTGGTGGACTGTGTTATCCCTGGATTCTTTCTTATATGATCTTTGGTCTATTTTGAACAAAATAGCTATATAAAAAAATCGATCGGATGCATTTGGGGAAAAGAGTGTTGGGCAAAAGGGGCTAGTTGCCATTGGATCACTTTTGACTGTTAAAAAAGGGAATAGAACTTCCGATTTCTAATCAAATGAGCCCCCTCTGAACTTTATACGACGACCCCTTCCATATGAAGTGCCTCTGGGAAAAAACAACAACAAAAAATCATTGGAGCGGTATGGCCTTTACTAAAGGCAATGCTATAGCGTTGCCTCTGATATACTCACGAAGCGCCTTGCCATACAGAACGTTTCTTTATAACCAATAGAAACCCTGTGAGATGAAGGGAAGAAGAGAGATGAGGTCATCCCACTTGGCTTTGGTTATTGCGTGGCCATTTCGAAAGTTCTGGGTAAGAACCGAGATGGCTAATTTTTCTTCTGGGAAATTTTGATATGCACTAGTTCTAATTGTTTTGTGTATCGGAACCAGCGGATTTTATTTCACTTAAACTCGTTTTTGTCAACATCAATGTTTCTTCTGACAAAGATGTTCTTAAAGAATTAAGCAAAATCTACAATTTTCTCCTTTTTCATCAGATGAACATTCATAGGTATCTTGCCCCTGGGAGTCCTGATGACATTTGCCGAGTTAGGAGGAACTGGTTCCAGAAATTCCTGGTCAATTACTTCTACGTCTCCGACAGCAACTTTGGACAAAACGTAAGACAGCATTTCAGTAACAATAGAATTCCTATTCTCACCACTCCATGCATCAGAGGCAAGTGCGGTCTGCTTCAGATTTGCCCGAATCTGGCTAAGCAACAAATATAAAGCAGAGGCGACCTCATTAGCTTCACTTTCTGACTGCTCCTTGGGCCACAAAAATTTCGCAATTTTTTTCCTCATGATTTCAGTGCCTTTTCTTTGCCTTCTTTGTGTGTGTGTTTTTTTTTATAAGCTTTTTGTACTCTGTTCTTTACTGTTTGCCTTGTACAGGTCAAACATTTTCGCAGTATCCAAATTTGCAGACATATATTTTATGGCGGTATGAGCCCTCGGAAAATGGGAATCCAAAGCAGCGAAAGAGCTAATATGGTCCTTGATAAATTCTAAATGGATTTAATTATACCTATTGCAGGCTGGTCTCTCTGGGGTTGAAATGGTGTCTGAACTACATCAAGCCAGCTATTACTGAGCTGCACATCAATTAGCTATGCTAAAATCAGCTCTATCCTTTATGTAAAGGACACACTGTAGTCACATTTATTGATGAAATCAAAACTGCGCACGACATAAGTATCAATTATATATGCGTTAGTAATTTCTAAACTAGAATATTGTTCAACTTTCAAGCATAAAAATGTTTATTGACCAATCACAGTCAAAGTCGGGGCATGATTTTTCGAATCTAGAAAAGATGGAAGCTTGGAAAAGTGGTTTTCTCATCGATAATACGGATCTGACAGAAGAATAAAATATATAGTATTATTATTAGAAATTTGGTGTTCAGGAATTAGTGGTGTTAAAAGCTTTTCAAAGAAATTTATTTCACTATTAGATTTTCGCTTCTGAAATACAAATGTGAAGTAAAAGCCAAGAAAAACGTTTAGGCGTTATTAAAACTGCGCATTTTTTTCTACAGATGTGAATATGGTATGGTTCGGGCGTTAGACTCCCCCCCCCGTTGTGCTATTTTACGTGTATGGTGAAATTTGATAATTTTCGAAATGCGCTTCAAATTAGCTTTTCCCATGTGAAGTGCGAAAATTTCTTCCTTTGTGCAAAAACAAAAAGCGTTCAAGTTTCGATATTTTCCACCGAAAATGCAAAAGTACTATGTGCTCACAATATACAATTTTGTTTACTTAGGAAGGATGGCGATAAGAACGTGAGAGCGGGATAAACCAATAATAAGAATTTAAAAGCTTTAGGATATTTCTAGTAATCGAAAGTACATGATGGACAATCACTTTCCTTTTGGCATTGTTGAATATTTCGCAACAAAAGTTTTGCGGCAGGAAAATTAATGGTCAATTTAAATTCTAATTCAAAGTGGGTTGAGCTTCAATTTATTTCATTCTAAATGAAAAACAAAATCGCAAAGAAGAAAAAACGAGGATAATAACGGCCCGAGAAAAATAGAAGAGAACTACGCAAATATTTCGGTCAAGACCTCCCCTTGACCTTCTTCAGTGTGGAATAAACTAATAAAAAATATGAATAGAAGTCCACAGGACAACATAAAAAAACCTTCAAACAAACACTAAAACCGTTTTATAAGAGATCCTGTTAGGCTGCGAAATTTGATTTTGCAGACAGAAATAAAAACGATCAGAATTAATAAGTTCATTATAAATGAGGCTTAGATAAGTTTCTCCAGTATCTCTTGAGGGCGACCATTGGGTGGTTATAGTTTTTGATTTCAACGACCTCCCTCAAAACTTACATGAGAACTTTAACGGGGGCAATGACAGAGGTGTTATCAAACAAAATTAAATGGCGTGGGACGTCATAGACGAGTTAGGTGAATGCGAATCCAGCGCAAATGATACTCGCGCCATAATTGGGGTACAAGGGGGATGACTTCCCAGTTCATATATCTAGTAATTTCTGTTTGTTTGGAGTTGAAGTTGAATATCAGTTTTATTTTTGGTAAATTTTATGTTAATTATTGGTTTCATTTTTTATTAAGTCTAATATCTGTTTCTTTTGACGTTGATATCTGTCTTTAATAACTGCTTTTAATTATAATTTGGGTGCAAGGAGGACGATTTCCCAATTCCTATATCTAATAAAGTTTTGTTCGTTTTGAGTTTGAGTTGAATATCAGATTTATTTTTGGTACATTATAAGTTCATTATTGGTTTCATTTTTCATATTTTAGTTCATTGTTCATTATAATTTCTGTTATTTCTTTAAGCTCTGCTCAAGACATAGCTTCGGTCTTTACTTTTGTTAAAAACATTTCTTATTTTTTTGTAATTTACTCATATTCTACAAGAATGGATTTTCCAAGAACAGTATTTTTACACAGGATCAGTAATATTATATACCACTATGCAATTATATTTATGACTCAGCAATACCACTAGCAATATTATTATACCGCTCAAGAAGAGAAATCCTATGTATTTAGAAATAAATTTTCTCAAAAAAGTGCCGAATTTAATTGTTTATGATAGGTGTGTTTCAGCCTCACTCAGTAACAAATGACGAAAAAGCAGATTGAACGGCTCGTCTATGTCCTCCACAGGGATGGACCGTATGCCAGGAGTAGTTCCGCTAATAACCCAAACGGTAGCAAAAGAAAATCCGGACACCTAAGATTTAGATGGGATAAGGCTAAAAAAGTTACTTTGAATTTATGAAGGTCTCTGAAGGGACGTGGCTGAAGCAGAAGCTTTGGATAGGGTGGGGTGGAAGAGGAGTAAAATATGTCAGCGTTAGTTGACATTGCACTCCAACATATCGAAATTATACCGAAGTTTTTAGCAGTAATACCGAAATTATTCTAAATTAGAAGCATACATACATCAGCGGAAAACAGAAAGTCCATAAGTAAAAAGATAAATAACTGAAAGTTTTTTTTTTTGCTTAGAAAACAGCAATAATGCTCCCAAATCCTTTATAATAAGAGTTGGCGTAAATAGAAACTTATACTTACACTACTAGCAAGGTTCTTGTTTTTTTCATTCAGTTCTTCAACCAGAATGCACTTTTCCTTATTTGATAGTTTGATAAAATCCAGCTGGGCTTGTAGATCTTTCAACTGCTTTTCCAATTTATGTACTGTGATGTTTTCTTCCCGAGTAGGACATAGATGCAAGCTATTGGCAGCGACCTCTTCTTGAAGGACGTGATATTCAATTTCATATGTAGCAAGCTGACGGCTTAAATCATATTCAACAGCCTAAAATCATAAAGTCTCAAATCCCCTTATATTTATATTAAGTTCATTTAGGTTAAACTTAAAAATATAATAATATATAGATATTTATTTAAAAAAAGAAAGAAAAACTTGCTATTAAAGAGCGCAATGAGCATGTTTCCTAGAGGCTAATATACTTAAGTCAAGATTCTTCTGGGTTGGAAAAAAGTGTAGTTAAAACACCACTGTCAAATCGTTTTGCAATTTTAAAACGCAACCTTCAATTTTCTGAGCTTTAGGTAACTGAAATCCCAGTCAACGTGAGCTTAGCTGGTATTATATGCAGAGGTAATAAAAATAGCATCTTTCATGTGCATTGGGTTTCTTTTTGGATTTTCCATGCAATATTTGAACAGAAACCCAAACAAAAAGAATTAAGCGAACGGGAAAAAAATAAAGAGGAGTAGCAGAAAAACATCCTTCTAAAGTAATTTGGAACGTTTTAACACCAAAGTAGTTTTTTTGTTGTCGAGAAGTATTTTTCAAGTTTTAGAGCTTAATGGGAGTCCCGCTTTTCCGACATTCCCTGGTTCAACGTTTAGGTAAATTATGTTAGCCTCTTCTTCTCTCAATATTGTTGTTTTTAAGACTCCAAGACATGCCAGATTTGATTTTTAGAAATTGGAATGGATTAGCTTTGTTTTAACGCTTTCTGAAATCGAAGTTTTTTCGAGAAAAGTAAAGAGCTATATCAAAACATAAAACGAACAGATATATCCATTTTATTTGATAAGCAATTTCATTTTAGTTCGTTTTCATCTGTCGGGTTGGCGCACACTTTTAAAATCTACACAATCCTAAGGATGACGTGGCAAAAGTCCTGTTGAAATTATCACTTGCCTTTTTGAGGATGTTTTCCCCTTTTCCGAAAATCAGGCAAATTTTTCCAGCCTTTGATTAGTAACTGTATGCATAAGGAATTTTATATATTTCGAATCAACATAAACAGTCAATTCTTTTGGCATATTAATTGTTATCAAAGTTAAATACAAATTCAAATAGGGATAAAATCCTTTTAACAGACAGTGTTTCACAAACAGTGATAGACTTCACAAAAAATACCAGATATTTCGGTCACATATGCAGTGACCGTCATCAGTACTAAAACTGATTTACAATTGATATCAGTTTTACTACTGATTACATACTATAAGAATACTGATTACTACTGATAACGTAGAATTATCTATGTTATCAAAGCTTCTTTTTATTAGAGTTTCGGTTAATATTAGCCCAATCACTCCTTACTAACCGTTCGTTAACCACAAACTATTCGATTTCATTCTATAAAAAATCCAGTTTCAGCCGAAAATTTGAGGTATTGAAGTACCAGAGTAATACTGGCAAAGAGGTATTAAGCAAGAAGCTATTTTCTAGCGGTAACATTTGGAGCCCTATATAAATTAGCCGTTTTAATTATGTTGGGGTTATATCGAAATGTTTAGTCTTTGCTGTTTTTATCTTTTGTAGTATAACTTGTGGAATTAACTTAACAATCCCCATTTGAAGTATTCTGCTTCATTGTAAGTTCCTTTCGAGTAAGACAGGGCTTTGCAATTAAGCATTCAAACTTGCAACCTCCAAATATATACCAGCCAAAGGCATCTGGCGATCCACTAGCCTTCCACAAGCAACATAGGAGTTAAAAAAAAAAGAAGAAAAAAAAAAGAAAAAAAAAGGACTAATATTTGTTTATATACATGAGCAAAGAACGTTTACTCAAATACACCTTGACATGGAGTTGGTCAAATTGACTTCCAAAAGTTGTTGACAGCTTTTGTCTTCAGGACAAAGATTTTATCGTCATTTGTTGGCATTGATCCTTACTTTAGGAAATATATTTTCACAATATAAACTTGGGAGCAAATCAAGTTCTTTGAAACTCAAAGCTAAAAAGAGAACATTTCAGAGGCAACTCTATAGCGTTGCCATTAGTAAAGGCCATATGGCTCCAATGTTTTATTATTATTTATTTATTATTTTTTTCCCAAATGCACTTCATATGGAAGGGGTCGTCGTATAAACTTCAAAGGGGGCTCATTTGATTGGAAATCGAGAGTCTATTGCCCTTTTTAAGAGTCAAAAGTGATCAGAGGGCAACTAGCCCCACTCCACGCCCTTTTTTCCCAAATACATCCGATAAAATTTTTGAGACAGCCATTTTGTTAAAAATAGTTCAATGATCATATAACAAAACCTCCGGTGTTGACACAGCCCCCAAGGGCCCGGGGGCAGGCGTTTTAAGTTATGCCCTGAGGGTATATATGGTTCTTATGGAAGGAATGGTCGTATAAACTTCAGAGAGGGTTCATTTGATTGGAAATTGAAAGTCCGAGTTCACTTTTTAAGAGTTCAAAGATATCGGAGGGTAACCAGCCCCCCCCACCCACGCCTTTTTTCCCTATATGGTTCCGATAAACATTTTGAGATAGCTATTTTGTTAACAATAGTTCAAAGATCATATAGCAAAAACTCCGGTGTCGATACAATCCCCCAGGGACCTGGGGCAGGTCTTGTAAGTTATGCCCTGGGAGCATATATGGTTGTTATGGCAGGGATCCCTGTATACACTTCATAGAGGGCTCATTTGATTGAAAATTGGAAGTTCTAGTTGACTTTTTAAGAGTCGAGAGATTTAAGAGCAACTAGCCCCCCCCCCAAGCCCTTTTTTCCCCAAACCCATCCGCTACAAATTCTGAGATAGCCATTTTTTTAAAATTGTTCAAAAATTAGATTACAAAAACTCCGGTGTCAATACAACCCCCCAGGGCCTGGGGGTAGGCGTTGTAGGTGTTGTTATGGGGGCGTATATGGTTCTTATGAAAGAGATGCTCGTATAAACTTCAGAGAGGGCTCATTTGATTGAAAATTGAAAGTTCTAGTTCACTTTTTAAGAGTCAAAAGATAACCGAGGGCAACTAGCACCCCCACACACCCTTTTCCCCCCAAGCCCATCTTATAAAAATTTTAAAATAACCATTTCATTAAAAATAGTTCAGAGGTCAGATAAGAAAAACTCCTGTGTCGAAGCAACCCCACAGGACCCGGAGGCAGGCGTTGTAAGTAATGCTATGGGGGCATATATAGTTCTTATGGAAGGGATGCTCGTATAAACTTCGGAGATGGCTCATTTGATTGGAAATTGAAAGTTCTAGTTCACTTTTTAAGAGTCGCCCTGGGGCAAATATGGTTCTCATAGAAGGGATGCTCGTAAGAACTTCAAAGAGGGTTCATTTGATTGGAAAATAAAAGTTATCGTTCACTTTTTAAGAGTCAAAAGAGATCGGAGGGCAACTAGCACCCCCCCCTCCACGTCCTAAATGCATCAGATAAAAATTTTGAGATAGACATTTTGTTAAAAATAGTTCAAAGTTCAGGTAACAAAAACTCCGGTGTCGACACAGCCCCCCAGGGCCCGTGGATAGGTATTGTAAGTTATGCACTGGGGGCATACATGGTTGTTATGGAGGGGATGCTCGTATAAACTTCATAGAGGGTTCATTTGATTGGAAATTGAAAGTTGTAATTCACTTTTTAAGAGTCAAAAGTGACCGGAGGGCAGCTAGCCTCTCCCCACACTCCATTTTTTCCCCAGAGGCACTTCATATAGAAGGGGTCGTCGTATAAACTTCAAAGGGGGCTCATTCAATTCAAAATTGAGAGTTCTAGTGCCCTTTCGAAGAGTCAAAAAATTTTGTCAAAAGAGTCAAAAATTCGAGATAACCATTTTTAAAAACAGTTCGAACATCTGATAACAAAAACTCCGGTGTCGACAAAAACCTCCAGGGCCCGGGGGCAGGTATTTTAACTTATACCCTGGAGGCATATGTGGTTCTTACGGAAGGGATAACCGTATAAACTTCAGAGAGTGCTCATTTAGTTGGAAATTGAAAGTTCTAATTCACTTTTTAAGAGTCAAAAATGATCGGAAGGCAGGTAGCCCCCCTCCACGCCCTTATTTCCCAAAACCCATCCAATAAAAACTTTGAGATAGTCATTTTTTTTTTAAAAACAGTTCAAACATCTGATAAAAAAAACTCCGGTGTTGACAAAAACCCCCAGGGTCCAGGGGCAGGCGTTGTAGCTTATGCCCTGGAGGCATGTATGGTTCTTCTAGAAGGGATGCTCGTATAAACTTCAGAGAGGATTCATTTGATTTAAAATTGAAAGTTCTACTTCACTTTTAGAGAGTCAAAAGACCCCGAAGGGTAATTATCCCCCCTCCCCTCCCCGCCCTTATTTCTCAAAACCCATCCAATAAAAATTTTGAGATAGCCATTTTGTTAAAAATAGTTCAAACATCAGATAATAAAAACTTCGAGGTTGGCACAAACCCCCAGAGCCCGGAGGCAAGTGTTTTAAGATATGCCCCGGGATATATAAGGTTTTTATGGAGGAGTTTTTACCAACATCATCAATTTTAAAGGCCATACGGCTCCAATGTTTTATTATTATTTATTTATTTTTCCCCGAGGCATTTTATATGGAAGGGGTCGTCGTATAAACTTCAAAGGGGGCTCATTCAATTGAAAATCGAGAGTTCTAGCGCCCTTTTTAGGAGTCAAAAAATTTTGTCAAAAGAGTGAAAAATTTTGAGATAACCATTTTCAAAAACAGTTTAAACATCTGATAACAAAAACTCCGGTGTCGACATAAACCCCCAGGGCCCGGGGGCAGGTATTTTAAGTTATACCCTGGAGGCAAGTATGGTTCTTACGGAAGGGATAATCGTATAAAGTTCAGAGAGTGCTCATTTGATTGGAAATTGAAAGTTCTAATTCACTTTTTAAGAGTCAAAAATGATCGGAGGGTAGGTAGCCCCCCCTCCACGCCCTTATTTCCCAAAACCCATCTATAAAAAATTTTGAGGTAGCCATTTTTTTAAAAACAGTTCAAACATCTGATAACAAAAACTCTGGTGTCGACACAAACCCCCAGGGCCCGGGGGCAGGCGTTGTAGCTTACGCCCTGGGTGCAAATACGGTTCTTATAGAAGGGATGCTCGTATAAACTTCAGAGGGCTCATTTGATTGAATGGAAAGTTCTAGTTCACTTTTGAAGAGTCAGAAAAGATAGAAGGGCAATTACCCCCCCCCCCCAACACTCTTTTTTCCCCAAACACATCCGATAAAAATTTTTAGATAGCCACTTTGTTAAAAATAGTTCAAACATCAGGTGATAAAAACTCCGAGGTGGACATAAACCCATTTTTTTACTTGGATATTGTTACTTTGATACTAGTTTTGATACTTTGATGAACATTTGATTTTGAAAAAAAAAGTTTGATGTTGAAATAAGGTACTTTTAAAAAATTGATTTTTTTTGCAATAAAAAACGAACAAAAATTAATTAAAAAAAAACTTTCTGAAAAGAAGTTTTTCAAAGAAAAGTATAGGCCATTTTAAACTTAAGATCAGAAGATACAAATACATGTTAAAATTCAAACTGAAAACGACCAGAAATTACTATTAAGGAATAAATGAAACCCGAAACGAACAGAAATCAAATAAACAATCATAGCAAAAAACATACAAGTAATAATATAAATGAATAAATAAATCTTAAAGCGAGTAATGCTTAAATTGAATATGCAAATAAAGCTTAAAACGAAAAAAAATGTTTTGCTATTGAAGTATAGATGAAACCCAAAACGAGCAGAAATTAAATAAAGAATCAATGGAAACAAACATACAATATGTACTAATGCAAATGAATAAATAAATCTTAAACGAGTGAAACTTAAATTGAATATGCAAATAAAGCTTGAAACGAACAAAAATCACTACAAACAAGAGTTTGGGTATCGTCTCCTTCTCTCACTGTAAAAGTCTAAAACCTACTGCGTCATGGCGCTTTACTGAAAAATATTTGTGTCTTGAACAGTCTTGGAAAGTATAAACAAAATCAAATTGAATATTTCATATATAATGATATTAATTGTTTAAAGACCCATCAGTTCAAGATTTTATTTCACTGCAATTTTATTTTCATTTTCAATGCTGTAAGAACTGGAAAAGAAAATATTTGTAACATTATTCGTTTTCAGCGAAGCGCCAATGGCGCAGTAGGCTTTATGTTTCTACAGTTAAGGAAGGGGGCAATTTTAGGGGTCTTGAACAATTTTAAAAAGAAGTAATAAATTAAACTGAATATTTGATGTATAATGATGTTAATTTCTGAAAGCTCATCAGTTCAAAATTTTACTGTAATTTTAATGTTTATTTTCAATATTAAGTAGAGAAGAAAATATTTGTAATACAATTCGTTTTCAGTAAAGCGCCATTGCAGTAGGTTTTAGACTGTTACAGTGAAAGAAGGAGGCGATACCCAAACTCTTGTTTGCAGTGATTTTTGTTCGTTTCAAGCTTGATTTGCGCATTCAATTTAAGTTTCACTCGTTTTAAGATTTATTTATTCATTTTTTGTACGTTTGTTTGCATTGATTCTTTATTTAATTTCTGCTCGTTTTGGGTTTCATTTATACTTCAATAGCAAAATATTTTTTTTCGTTTCAAGCTTGATTTGCATATTCAATTTAAGCATTACTCGCTGTAAGATTTATTTATTCATTTATATTATTACTTGTTGTAAGTTTTTTGCTATGTTTGTTGATTTAATTTCTGTTCGTTTTGGGTTTCATTTATTCTTTAATAGTAATTTCTGGTCGTTTTAGTTTGAATTTTAACAGGTATTTGTATCTGCTGATCTTAAGTTTAAAATAGCCTTTACTTTTCTTTGAAAAACTTCTTTTTCGGAAAGTTTTTTTTTAAGATTAATATACTATAAACCTGGCTTCTCAAAGGCTCAGTTATGCCCATTTTGACGTAAATCCAATACTACAGACAGCAAGAACAAACTCACCTGGGAGAATACCCTAGAAGCTTCGCTAGCCCCAATTGCTGGAAGAACAGACTTGAAATAATCCATAAGTTGGTCTTGATTTCGACAGCCCAATAGCATTTCACGATGCTCAGCAAGCAAAGATAAGGAGACCCTAAATATTGCCTCGAGGCCGTAAAGAAAAATCAGATCTAGAAGGAAAATATTAAATAAATTGACAGGAGCTCTCGATCAAGTAATAGTTTATCAGAGCTGGCTGGGAAAAGATTTAAATATAAATAATACAAAGTCTAATGTCAGTCTGTATTATTTCTAAAAGGTGTGGTGTTGAAGCTCCAGACAAATCCAGTAATCTCGATCCTCAAGTAATAATTTCAATTTGTCGTATCCTGGCTGTCATAAGGCCTATTTGAATATGAATATACGGTACTGTTCTAAAATCCAGGGCACATGCGAGAAGTGAAGTTTGGTTAATTCTAATGAAATAAAACAAAATAGGATGAAAATACAATAGTTTATGTACAAATTCGGGCTATATATTTGCATATTGGAAGGGGGGGGAGGGGTGTAAAGCATAGCAAATATTAAATACGAAACACGCTGAATAACGCGAAAAGTGAAGTTTCTAATGAAATAAAACAAAATAGGATAAAAATATAATAGTTTAAGAAAATAATTATAAAAACTGCGCCAAGAAGGCAGAAATACCCTTCGGAATCACGGTAGGATAAACTGTGCCTTCAGCCTTCACTGCCGCACGCCACATGTGCTCGGCTAAGTAGGATGTCAAATTGTAATTTTAGCATCTATGTTCATTCAATCACTTATCATTACAGACTAACAGGTTTTTATCTGATGATAGCATTTTCACTTCTCGCACATGTCCTGGATTTTAGTACAGTAATTTTAGAACATACTTTGAATTTGAATACACTAGCTTGAATTGAATATACTAGGCTCAAACCCATACAGTTAGTAGTAACATAATCTAGGTCCTCAAGTAGTAACTTCAACCAGTTTATCCTGGCTATCATAATGCTTGTCCGAATTTGAATATACTTATAGAAAAAATCAACTGAAAACACTAATACAACTAAAACTGAAATCACTAATATGAAAAAAAAAAATCACGATTGCATTAGGACGGCTTTGATTTTGGAGGATACTTAGGTAGTTATGTTGCTAAGAGACCTTGTTGGAGGATATATTATAAGAACAGAAGTAAGTGTGGATTTAAATGCCGATTCGACCTTTCCCTGCATCTCTATTGAGGGCAAAATCCATATCTAGAATGAGCTTGAGCTATATATCTATTAAAATAATTATCTCTATACAGATTGAGTATGAGGATTCGGGGATTTATTCAAAGCTAAATGTGAGCATCAACACCATACTCATGATGCTTAAAAAACATCAACATATTAGTGGATGCTATTGTTGGGTAACAGATTAGTTTAAAAACTCAATTAAAAAAACAGCAACAACTTTCCTTCTTCACAACAGTTCATCAAAGAGAGATAAAGAGGGTAAATCCAGGTGGGACCGGGGGGGGGGGGGCGACCCCCCCCAAAAGAGGATGGGGGTTTTTAAAAATTAAATTAAAATTTTTTTTAGACATTTAAACCCTTTTTTTTTATGGCGGGGTGGTTCGAAAACTTACAACTTACAAACTTACAATTTTTTTGTATCGATATTTTTGCATCATTTTAAATGCAATTGATTTATTAGAACTTTAACCAGATTTTAGATTAAATTTACGACCATTTCCACTACTATCTACAACGTATAGTTATTGAGGTTCTCTTCAAATAGCTGATATTTCATTGTTCGCAAGTTTATAGGAGCAACACATCATGCGCCCCCCGGTAAAAAAAAAAAAAAAAAAAAAAAAAAAAAAAAAAAAAAAAAAAAAAAATCCTGGATCCGACCCTGAGGGCAATACAATAGCAAATATAAAACGTAGAGAAAGAAATTCATATACTACATCGGACTTAAAATAGACAGTAATTGCTATGAATGAGCAACAAAACGACGAGAAATTGGAAAGGAATAATAAAGTCGAACTTAAGATGAATAAGAATTACACCAAATAAGAGAGGGGCTATCACCTCTTCAAGCCCCCTAAAGCCTACAATGAAATTTAAACTTTACCAAAATGATGTGCGTTTCGAATAGTATTGTTTTTAATAACATCAGCACCGAAAAATTAATCAAAATTCAAAAAAAAAAAAAACAGCAAAAAACATCTTCTTAGAATAAATACATTTGTGAGTTTTAATATAGTTTTAATATTTTAAAAAGCCATTTTTTATGTGACTATTTTTCCTACAGACAATTTATATATAAACACAACACCACCAATTGGAATTTTTCAAAGCTAAAAAAATACTTTTAACTGGCAAATCAATCCAACATATTTTTATACATTTGAAAAGAGTAGATAAAATTAATAGCCTAGAGATGGAAATCTATACATACTAGACTAGAGAGACTAAATTGATTGTTTTAAATACGCTCTTATATGTAAAGAAAAAATACTGGAAGTTTGAACAACATAAAAAAAATGTTCAAAAATGAATATCGTCTTCAGTAGAGTATCCGTGCTAGTGCACTTGCAGATATTAAGAATAAGCTTAAAGCAGGTTATGCTAAAATTGTCCCAAATCGCGGCCATTCTCGTAAGGCATTGGCTAAACTCTATTCTACATATTGCGACCATTCCATTCTTTTTTTATCAGGTTTGCCCCCATTTTTTAATACAAGTGATATGCAGGATATTAGAGTTTTGTATTTCCGTTACTGTAAATATCTTTTGTATTTGCCTCGTTGGTATAGAAACCGTAAGATTATTCGAATGTTTAATGCAACTGATATATTGACGTCATATAACAAGTTAGACTCCAAGTTAAAAGATGAGGCCTGCAAGCGGTTGGGTACTTTTCATCCTCTTGTGAGATTGTTATGATTTGCATTTGTAGTTCTTTATATTGATATTGTTTTGCATGTGTTTTGTTTTGTATGTCTTTACTTTTTATTTTCTTTTGTTACTCCACTTTTTTATAATTGTTAGTGGGTCAAAAATAAATTATCATTATTATTATTATAAATGATTCTCGAAAACATATTGGATTAGAGAGGGATTGTTTTAGTTTGATTATTGATTTATTTCTGTTTGTTTTAAGTTGTTTTGGACTGTTTATTTCAATTTCTGTTTCTTCTAGGTTTCATTTATTCACTCATCGTAACTTCTGTTCGTTTTAAGTTTGTATTATAATATGACTTAACTTCCACTCGTTCTATGTATTGTATTTATATTGCTCTTTATTGTTCTTTGTAAAACCTTATTCGGACAATATGTTTTTAAAGTAATTCTGTCCACTTTTATAGTTTCATTTTGTACTGTATATTCGTGAAATTTCTTTTTTTTTCTGTTTAAGAATTTTAATTAAATTCTTAAACACATCTGTTTAAGAATATTAAGATAAATGATTTAAAATTATATTTTAATGGTTAATGCATGAATTTTGAGTAGCCAAAAGGGTATTAAAAAGAATTTAGTAGTTTATTTGCGGGTTATTAAAGAAGGAATAGAATGACCTGACTAAAGATAGTGTAAGGGCACAGCATTCTACTCCTCCTAGGTTAGTTATGGGGTTGAGGGAAGGTTGGGAGGATGGAGGATGATGTATAGTTGATTGAGAACAAGGTTTTAAGAAAATTATTCGTGTATTATTAATGTATTTCCACGATGCCCTATGGCGGAAGGGCACTCTGCAAAACCGGGAATGGTATTTTTTGTGGATTTGAAATTTATAGTTGTATACCTTGTCTTCATCAATTGTTTGCCTACCCCAATTAAAAAATAAAAGATGTTTTTAAATTAGTGTAGGTGACATTAAAGTTTGAAATTAAGTGGAAAAGATTGTTATGTCACCAAGAGAAGAGGAGGTGAGATTAAAAAAAAAAAGAATTAAAATGGTGAAATGCAACAAAAATTTCAATGGGACTTGAACATTCAGTAAAAATTTTTCGATTAATTATTTGTTCAGTAGTTTTTCAACAGTATTTTTACTATAAATTCGCAGTTGACAGGGATGGAGATTTTCAAAGACATGTAGATTAAAAAGTTACAAGTCTTTTGGCCTTCAATTGGCCTGAAGCCATTCAGAAACTCATCACGTGAACGGTATCATCCTGGATACCCTTTAATATAGACATGTGTTAAGCCATCTACTTAATAATAGAATATTTCATGGTCCGTTTTAGTGTACTTGTTCATATGTTTAGTTAAATGCAAGTCTGGGCCACTTATAAAAGGAGTTTTCTTGTCTGGAAGGTGTATTGTCTTTAAATAAAATGAAAATTATACATTTCAGCAGAATAATTTCAGCGTTTTAAGGATAATTTCTTAAAATCAAATTTTTTAAATTATCATAACAGCAAACATTTTTGACATAGCTATGACATGCTATTATTTTATAACTGAATATGGAGTTAAATTCTCACCCCATATGTTAATTTTTTTTTGTTCCTAAATTCACGCCACTAGGTACATTTAAGTACCTGATTTGCCGCAAGTCTTTTACATTACTTCATCACGAGGCCTTAAATGACTGTTGAGTATTCTTTTGAAGGAGTCAACAGAAAACTTTTAGTGAAAACGTCCTTCAGGAGGAATGTTCAAAATCGAAGTGCAACGTCGAACAAAGCCGTTATTTAAGTACTCTATTCTTAGTGTAACAAAGGATAATTTGGTCCGAACTGAGCGCCTTTGTGTCTGCCTTTTCGGTTGGACAGTGTTGGGCACAAAACGAGAAAGCTCTACAGAAAGAAGGGAATTTATATATTTAAAGAAAATAGCAAGTTTCACTAACAAAAATAAAAACAAGTTTTCAATAATACGCTTTACAAAAATTACTACATATAGATCGGTCAAGAAAATGGCTTTGATGGCTTTGGGGAGAGGGGGCTGGAGAAGTCGTGGATATTCTTTACGCTTCCAGTCATAGATTAAGATCATAAGGAGTTACAATCACAAGAATTCACACAGGCTACCAATGGAGTTCTAAGCCCAAATGAAAGACAGCAAAGCTTCCATGGCGACGGAGACGGACCACAGCGATGTTGGAATTTAAAATTTTTGGATTTATTTACCTGGAACCCATCATCTGATGTTCAAGTTTTGGCCAGGAGGTGACACAAAAGTCAAAAGTGCTGAGATTCCCTCAAATTTCGGCGGACAGGTATCTACAACAACTGACCCTTGAAATCTAAGCAGTAGTAGGTTTCAAAGTTTCATAGTTCAAGGAATCTCTGACTTATAAGACTTTAGAGTTAGCACCTCGACCCAAAGAGGCACAATGTTTTTTGAGGGAGCGTCTTTTTGACTGTTACTATATGCGTCTCTATTTTAAGGTGGATACGGATACTTCTGTGTGGGAGATAAGTGGGGCCCCAACGTGACAAGTCTGAAAATCCCTCTTCTCTGTCCCCTTGTTCTGAGGTTCCAGCCATACGAATTTCAAGCAGATTGGAACACTTTCGTGTAAAGGTAGGAGTAGAATGTACATTTTTGTAAATCTTTATTTGCTTGTCCTTTTGACGCGAGGTACTTGCCCCAGAAGTTTATAGTGGATCGGAGAAAAAAACTTCTGTACATTTCTACTGAAAAGTTGGAAGGGTGGTGGTGTTAGAGAGACTAATGATGCACTTTGTGCCACGAATCATATAGTTGAAAGTCCTTGCATGATTCCATTTCAAAATAAGATTCAACATGACTATCTCTCTGCTCAAATGTACTGGTGGTCTGGAGGGGGGGCAAATTTTATCCCTTGCATCTCGGATAAGATTCAAGGCGCTTATCTTTGTAGCTTTAGACGTGGGGAGGAGCCATATTATTCAGTGATGAAAGTGACAAAAATTAGTTTAGGCCTAAGATGAACTTAACATGGAGAAATAGGGTAATGGGGTGGTATAGCTAACGATAAGAATCACGCATTTTTCAAATGGTTCAACTTTACTGAATCTCCGTTTCATAAACATGAAATGGGTGCAACAAAGTGGGTGCAACATGTTTTGGATGAGTGTTAATACACAATTGTTGACTCATGGAAGATATTTTGAAAGGATACCATATTTTAAGCTACTCAAACCGTCATATAGATTTTTTTAAGTAAATAATTTTTTACAATATTCGCCCTACCTTATATCTGAAGTAACATTAATTCTATCCGTCTCATGTTCCATATAGAGTTTTTTGCAGCTAAGATTCCTCACATATACAGCTTTTCATATGTATTTTAGTAAATTTCCAAGCAAATTCAGTGGGCAACATTCAGAATACATTTCTTGTGTTTCATTTGATGTTTTTTTCAGGTTCAGCCAAGTATATTAACAATGGCCCTCAGCTCTAATAGATCAACTGTTTAAACCTGCAAATCCAAGAGATATCCAGCTTTTGACATATTCAAGTCACAGGTAATATGTCCTCTAACATACTGACTTTCATCCCAAATCACATTGTATGGACAATACTAACATACCACTCATTTTGAGGCATGTGAAACAGGTAATTTAACTTGTGATTTTTATATTTGGACAGATGTCAAATTATGCTGCCTACTGTACTCTCTATTATAATTATTCTGTTTTGCAGCTTAACGGTTTTCAACGTATGCTGATGATGTAAATATTCCACCACACCCGGAGAAAGGTCATATTATATCTGACTATATGGTAACCTCCGCCGATTTTATCAGCCTCAAAGTCAGCATACAAAAGAAGAAATTTATGACAACAAACCAATGGAGTTTTTTTTTTTTTTTTTACACCGGCCTCGAACAGGTTGGCCTCATCATATACCTTGGCTCCAAACTCTAAACTAGGCCTTGAGATCTAGAAGAGAATACAGAAAACTGCTCCCTTTCACAAACCAATGTGGATCTACTTCAAAATAAGTGCTAGTACAAAAGTTAAAATTCACTTGTCCTTGGTTAAGAGTAACCTTCTTTACAAATATAAGACAAGGTCTACAAAACAGCAGCATGAGAATGCACCAAAGGACAAAGAATGTTCCTGATTCATTGCCTTTGGCCAGGAGTGCAATGCGTGGTTGGGGGAAAATCACCCAACGCTTCACGTGTTTTTACCCCAGATTTCTCCAGGTACGCATTTAGAACTGGGTCGACTCTGACTGAGCTTACAGAGTCACGCTGTTGACCCTCGTTCCAAACTAAATAACCAACGATATCAGGAATCGAACCCCTGTTTTCAGGATTTCAATTCCTTTGCGCTAACCGCTCGGCTAGGACGGCATAGGAACCTGACTAATTCAGGTCTTGATCACATCAGGAAGTTTGGATGTTGCCAATCCAGTTGCTCTTGTTCTCACTTTTAATGAAAAAAGATCCATTATTCTAAGCTCTTTAGTTTCAAAACTGCATAATGTGCTCAGATCTTCTAGCTAATCTTTGATACTAACTATGGAACCCTTTATTTAACTACTTTGCACAATTCCAATTCAAACCAAAAAAGAAACTAAAATAACCAAAACCAACATTCAAATTACTGCATTTAACATTCAATTTGGTACATAAAGGTATATTCAATAGAAGAAAAAGTTTCAACCGAAGGCTCAAAGAAAAGTCTCAACCAATAAAAACATCAAAATCTACTTTTCTTAAAACTGGTCTTTAGCATACTGAGCCCTAATATGTTTTTATAACTATGTTTTCATCTCCGTGCCCGCTAATACTCGTAGGCTTTTAATACAAGAGTATTATAAAGTAACTTTCCTTTCTTTTTTTTACGAAATCATGCTTCTTTCATGTGTGGATTTTTGAAATTTGTAGAAAAGCTAGCTGTAAACAGCTCTGAGAGTGAGAGAAAGTATCCACTTACCAAAAACCCTAACAACAAATCCAAGAGGAAACTGAGATGCGAAAATAGTGAGAAACCAAGGTGATGCATAAAAAATAGGAACAATGTCGTTCCTCTCCAGGTGGTCAAACAAATCCTTCATGTTGTCACGGAGTAGCCTGTCAAATTGATAGAGTTGGACTTGAATGCTCATCATACCTGGCAGGAACTGAGACCGTAAACCTTTGGTGATAAGGAGGTACTTCAGGCAACTGAAAGATTCTTGTTCTGAGCCCTAGAAAAAGTATCAAAAAAGTAGACAACTTTTTTTCTCACTATATGATAAAGAGGTACCTAACCTATAAAAAAATATCGTAAAACCCCCTTTGCCAATAAAGACCTTATAGAAAAAAACTGTCATTCACTGAACAATTAACTTAAATTTAGTAATTATCACTTTTATTTTACAATTATTTTTTGGGATATCTGGTTATGAGAATAAATTAGTTTGAAAATAAATATGTGATAAAAACTTCAGAAATTACACCCAAATAACATTTTTGGTTTTATATTTTTGATTGAAGCTTGTATTTTGACTACAATACATTTATTACATTGTGTCAGAACCAAGGCATTGTCTAAAGAGTTCTTATTTAGTAACTATGAAAATTTTTCCCTACCACTTCAGACAACCCTTCGTATTAAGGATATTTATGAGGAAAAAGGATATAGATAGCTAAAGGAAACGACTTTTTTTTGCTTAACAAGCGGCTCAAAAGATATACGAATTATCAAATCTAAACTCTAAAAAGCGAAAAAAAGAAGAAAAAACAAGAGTCAGAATAACCAATGAATTTAACAAAGAATATGGAATCTTCTTGATTTTCTCTCTTTATATTATTCCTGTTCTATACCTGTAATGTTTTACTCGATATTGTAATAGAATAGATAGTCCATCACGGATGGCAGCATATTCACCACGTCTGTGCATGGCATCACGTACTCCGTGACGTAGAAGTTCTAGTCTAGTCTTCTTTGAGGATGTCATGGAGCACTCTTTTTCCATAGGTAAATATTTCTTCATATTATATCGTAATAATGTTGCATCTTTCACGTATGACTGTGACATGGCCCCAATCAGCTGCATCCGTATCTATCTCTCCCCAATGATCCGTATCTAAACAAATTAAACGCAGAAATCACCAACAGGTGTCCTCTCTAGGTTTTTTTCAAAAGTTACCAGCAGCTTTGCTGAAAATATGCACAAGTTCAGCACATAAAGTAGTACAAGCATACACTAGCTTTAGAGGGGGGGGGGGGCTTCGAGGAGCAGGAGAACGCTCTTATTTGAGCTAATTTATGTTCTTTTTAAGCTTAGCTTCACTGTTCATTGTAAGTTCTGTACGTTTTAGGATTTATACTTTTATTTGTAGTAATTTCAGTTCATTTTATCTTCGACCTTTTATATAAATTAAATTTTTTTTTCGTTTTTATTGACGTAGTATTGGCACGTACATGTCAGTGGTAGTAATTTTGGCTATAAATTTTCTTGATAGCATATATATCACTTAGCACTAGAAGCGTGGTAGGAACAATTGTAGTGGGGATGGCCGTGGGAGTAGCAGCTGCCAAATGATTTTGGACCTTCATAAGACATTGTTGGCCTCAGATTTGTAACCAGAAGCTCATGATCCGTTAAATGCGAATGGTAGGGAAAATAAGACATTAACTGAGAAGTATTTATTCAATATACTATGATATTGGTTTTTGTCATCCTAATCCCACAATTGAGACAAATGTGCACTTGAACAAGGTTTTGACCTTACTCATCTATCCAACTACCTAGGACAAAACAGTATAACCGAACCATCAACCAAATAGAAATGTCCAAATCCATGCAAAGTCGTCATCAATAAATGTAAGTCGTTGTAAATTTACAAGCAAAAGCACCTTAAATCTAGCGAAATATTTCCAAGTAGAATCTTCCATTAGGGCTCATCAGAAGAAATACCACCTGCCTTAACGGGTTTCGAGGCTTTACTTTCTTTACCCGGCACAGTGGAGCCTCTACCATAAGATCTATATAGTATACCTATGTCAGGTAAAACTTGTGAAATACATGCATACTAGTAAAGCTATTAAAAATTACATACAAAATGAGTTTCATTGTTTCCTTAATAAAATCCCAGAGGTCACTGAGCAAAGACCATTCTGGAACAAATGAAGACTGGTCCAGATGTGAGTTATAAAAAAAGGTCCTTTATTGGTATCCGGAACCAATTACAGATTTAAAGTTTTTCAAGCTTGTTTGAAAACAGTCTACAAATTCAAAATTCCAAAAAAGAAAAGCGAAAGAGAAATTATATTAAAATATAATTCAGTATTTCTTTATAATTTTTTGTATATTTACCTAAAAGTTCATGATACATAAAACTAAATTTTTTGAATTGCCAACTAATTTGTTTGGCAGAAAAACCTCTTAAGATCAGTTTTTCGCTCAGCTTTTTACATCTATTTTTAAAATCTGTGTAATTACTGCATATTTTTGCATACCTAAATAATTGGGAATAATAAGCTGAATAAGTAATATTTGAATGTATATTACTTTCAAGGAATGGAAAATTAATTACTTCAAAATTAAAATCATCCGTTTTATTATATATTTTAAAAACTAATTTATTATTATCTGAAATATTAATATTTAAATCTAAGAAATGGTCAGAGTGTCCTATCCCATAGCTAGGCTCCAGAATTAACTCTTGTGGATAAATATTTTTTGAAACCTCAATAAACTCTGGACAATTTATTACTAAGAGATCGTCCAGATATCTTTTATTATTTTAAAGGTTATATTTTACATTGCTTGGGCTATTTTTATTTATCATATATTCGTATTCTATATATTTATATATATTTCATTATGTTAGCCGACTATTTGCATGTTTCAAAAGTTCAATCATCAAACCTCACGCCATTTAGATAAAAAGATCATTTCATGACTCTAATTCCAACAAGACAGCTCATATATCTTCGAAATAGGAGCTTAATATGCTTAGATTTTGGACATTTACATTGTAATATTAATTTCAAGACAGCAACAGAAAGCTCAGAAATTCGACAAAATAATTTTGGTAGAAATTAAACGCCAATTTAAATTTTTATATAAGCTTGAGAAATTTTTTTATTTTACAGTAACTATCACAGACACAACATGCCGAATTTTTGCCTTTCATCAATTAAAAAGAACAAGAAAAAAAAGAGAAAGGATTAACATTGCCGCAAATCATCGTAGATCAGCTGGGCAACGAATGTAATAAAACACTAACAATGTAAAAGATATAAACAAACACAAAAGGGAAACTAAAAAAGGTCTGCCACGTAAAACAGAAATGAATAGAAAGAGAACAAGAAGCTACCCAACATGTGAAAACTTACTAAACTTAAAAATTCATTCAAAGAAAAATAGTTGTCAAAGATAAATATCAACTAAAAATAAGAGAGCACACGGACTTCAAAGTCGAGAAGACATAAACTAGTGTGGAACTAAACCTCATCTGGTTGAATTTATATTATCGTCAAAAAACTATAAATGTTAAAAGTAACATGGTCAATAACTACATAAAATATTGTCATGATATTCACTCCTCATATTCCGGTAAAATAATTTAACTACTTGTAACATAGCCTAAAACAATAAGGGAAAATCGAGAAGAAAACGAGAAAAAAAGAAATAAATTCAAAATTAAAGAGGAACAACATGTTATTTCCACTATTTGCTTGGGCTGAGTAGCTCGACAAGTGAGAGCATAAAATATTTCCTGTTTCTGTCATAGGTAGCCTATAGGAAATGCGGGGAACCTAATGCGAGGCACCGGAATCCTAATTTTAATGAGAACCCCAGGACGAGAAACAGGAATTTTTTTTTGTGCATTTACGGTGATTTCAGGACCGGCTGAGAATGTGAGATGGGAGAAAAATACCAGAAATCTAAGGATCAGAGACAACCTTAAACCCAAACCTTCTGCACAAAATATTCCTTCTCTCAGTAAGAGTGGCTTCTTTGAACTTTCGCAAGAGAAAGCGGTTGAGGAGCTTGTCTTGACTGTATATTATTCTTAAGGCCCCTTTTCTGTATTGTCTCTATTTTTTCAGTTGGTGATTTGGCGAGTGCGTAGTCAAGACTGGATGATCATATTCTAAAAATAGAAATAGACCAAGCAAATAATGTGTGAAGTCTCAAGAAGTCTCAAGAAGTCACAAGAAATTCTTGAGGAGTTTAAGGAGGGAAAATGAAGGGCCCACTTTGAGAGTGATTTTATTACCGCTTGATTGCCAGCTTAAATCAGGACTTTTAGTTAAATCAGGACATTTGAAGGTCTCCTGACCTCCCCAAGCATCCCCTGAAAGTGCCAAATTCCCCCAGACGTTCCTGAAATACAAAAGATCACCTGGGAGCATACACTTTCAGAGCCCTAAAATGTATATTTTAAGTCTTCTAAAATGCAAACTTTTTCCAAGAGCATGGATTTTTAAAATATAATTTCGAACGATGATGACATAGCACCCCTTCCCCCCGCCCTTCCAAGTTCGGCCTTAAGACGAGCCATTTACTTGAGACACAAGTAATATTACTAATTTTTGGTATATATTTCAAAGCAAAAAAAAGAGTAAAGAGAGAAAACAAAAACTTACATGAAGGAGAATAACTCCAGCAATGAAGCTAAGACCTTGGCAATACCCCACTTCAGCATCTAGCAATGAATAAGCTTTAAGTAGATTGTACAATGCAAGTTGTCCTGGACCCATAAATGTTGAATAATAAGAGTATTTAGGAAAGGTACGACTCAGGTCAATCAAAATCAAATGCTGAAATGAGGTTAACTGACAAATCAGATCCTCATACGGTACATTTTCCTGAGGTAGTGAGGTGATCAAGTTTTGCCCATAAAGAAGATTTAGTCTCTGCTCTGGATAGTTTATGTTGTAGTCAATTAAAAGCTTCCATACTTCACCACGTTTTTGCTTTGGAACACCTAAAAAAAATACAAATACTAAATCGACAAAAAAGATCAAACTTGCGGCAGCAACTATAACCTAGAAAAGATATATTACGGTTCATAGACAGTGACATATTCAAAAATTAGTTTCATGTGCGAGAAACAAAACTAATACGGATACAAAGAAGAACGTCATTAAAAACCAGTTTTATGGATTTCAACATCTGCAAAGCTTCCGTTTTCGTTATTCGTGTGACGATTCTGAATGAATTCTCGCAGCTATGGACCATCCATTAAAGGCGTGCTGTGATATCAGGCAAATAAGTGACTAATCCGTTAGGGCAGTAGCCTCCAAAATCTAGTTTCGACACTACATTAAAAAAAAAAAAAAAAAAAAAAAAAAAAACGTGTTTGCTTTTCTTTGCTAAAGTAGACGAGACCCCAAACTTTTATGGTGATCCATGGTTTGTAATTAGATTCCAGAAAGAATTTTTTTTCTTTCTTAAAATTTTACAGCATTGCTTAAACAGTTACTTATAGAAAAGACTCACCATTTTATTGCCATCAGACAATGACAGGATATCGTGCGAGCCACGGGCTGAGAGCCATTCTTCGTAGAGATTTAATAGCTCTGGTTTGTATACCACATTTTTTTTTTTCGAAAACTGATTAGGTACCTAGACAATTTATAGATGGTCACTTATACATACTGAAAGTAACGGAAAGTATCATAATATCCCATACAATTGCAAAAAAAATAATATAGAATCCAACACACGGTTGCGTCTTGTAAGTACATTGACAGCTTACTTAAGTGACAGAGAGTTGATTAGCCATTTGGGAGTCACATCAATAAAGTCTGTACGCGTTATAATACCGGCGTTACGGGATAAGGATCGTACATTGACAATGCACTGTTGCAATTAAGCCACACGGTGTCGAAGAATAGTAAATAACGCATATCACCGATGACACTACTTAATTTGTTAGCTTCTCAGGCCTGTTCAACCACCACAAGACTTCAAAAACTGTATTTATTTTGTATATCGTGAAAATTGAAGACTCCACTTTTATTGAAGATCGGCAAATAATACCAAAAGCACCAACAAAGTATTCTGTAATATTATCAAGCATCATTCTTGGTTTGAAATAGGTGTCATATCGGTCAAACACACCTAACTTCTCAGTCACGGACCATGGCTCAAAGATACAAGCAATATCACAAGTTCATTTTTCAAGCACAATTCGTCTCTTTGTTTTAGTTCATAAGTGAGCGGACGTTTGACAGTAGTATTTTGGGAAAAGAATAAGGACTAATGGAACTCTTTACACTACAATCTCGAATTGCCTTGGCAGCACGCTGAATTGGTTTCAAGTTGAGATACTTTGAAATTATGCTTCAATGGGTGGTTGAATCTTTGATCTCTCTAAACATCCGAACCTGTCTGTTGCTCGGGCCAAATACTACAGAAAACCGAACGCAAGTTATTGCCACTTATTCCTGTGTTTCAAGAGCACACCGTGGTAAAATGGGAGAGGGAGATCAGCTGCAGTCAAAATAACGAATTTTTACCTCAAACCTCGAAGAGAAAATTCTATATTTTAAAAAAGTCCAACAATAAGTGATCACCTTGGAGATTACATTCGAAGCTAAGAAAGGTGTGTTTTATTTCTGGCTTACACTTTTTAGTAAGTTAAAAACAATAATTTCTATTTTTTATGAAAATTACCCAGAGTTCTCATGGATTTCACAGTTTTCCTTCTCCTTCTTACGATTTCCATGTCAAAAAAGTTTGAAGTCTTTATTCCTTACTGTTAGTTAACTGGGCTATAGACCGCTTATTACAAAAAGGAAAAACAAACAAAAGGAACAGAATTGCTCATCAACAATATAAATCAGAAATATATATTATTATATTCAAAGTGAAGATCCGAATTTCCCCTCAAGGGGGGGGGATTTTCACAGAGGGATTTCCCTGAATTTCAGCTTCTTCTTCTTACTTGACACAAAGTAGCATTCATCAGTATTTAATTGTATGACAGGCGTTAATAGTCTCACACTAAACATTCCCTGGCTTAGCTACCAATAGATTCTAAATTTTACGGCTAGTCTGGAAAAACAGGGTTTACCGAAACTGTTCATTTTTTAATCCAATAGGCTTTTTATACTATAATATTCTTAGTACGTTTTGAAAATCCGAAAAAAATCGTGTCTGACTCAGAAGTTGGTTAAAAATAATTTTCAGTTGAAAAGACAATATGCTACTTTCTTGGATGTTTAATTAACAGAAAGAGAAAAATCAATTGTTCTTCACTATTAGGAAAAACAGGAAAAGGTAAAGGTTAAGAATACGGCATTGGACTATACAGTCCCTACCGGCGGTGCTGATCTCCGTTTCTTGGCCCTTCAGCCAGGAGGTGCAATGGGGTTGGGGGCCAACGATCCTGTGCTTTCGCACACCCTTCCTGTTTACCTTCCCCAGATTTCTCCAGGTACCCATTTAGAGCTGGGTAGACTCTAGCTGAGCTTACAGAGTCACGCCACTGACCCCCGTCCCAAACCAAATAACTGGATACACTAGGATTCGAAGCATCGTCCTCTCGGACAAAGAATTCTATATCCAGTGCACCAATCCACTCGGCTAGGACGGCCAAACCAAGAAAGGATAATATATATTTGACTCCTGTTTTTTTTTCTCATCCATTATGAATAAAAGTTTTGAATTAAAATTGTTTTCATTTTGGACAGTCCTACTTCGATCTTAAGGATTGCTAATGATCAACATTTAATCGCTAAGAACCATCCTATAAATAACATAGGCCAACAGGATTTTTTTGTGTTCCAAGGTTTTTTAAAAGCTGATTCATGTTATTTTTGGGATCGCATTAGCTAGACTTTCGGAAATATAGCACTATCATCCAAAATTAAGTTTTCTGTTTAACCAATCTATACATTAATGGTGGAAATAATATAGTTGGTAGTTCCTGTATTTTATTTACTTATAATATTTTTTGCAGAAAATTATAAACTAATTTCTATAAGATAAATATACTTAGAGAAATAACAACATAGACTGAGCTATGCACTGCACATATAATGACTATAACATGAACACTCCGTACCGCAATAGGGTAATTACACCAGAAGCCCAATAACAATGCCTATTTTCAACTACTTCTGCTACCTAACGTTGTCTCTTGCAACTAAGCCCAGTTAGTTCAGAAAGATCCAGTTGGGGGTTTAGCACTTGCATGGCGGGCAATGGAGAGAGCGGGTAATACTGAATTTGGTTAATTGAAGACTTCTCATCGTAACAGTTAGGTTAATGTGTCTCAAGAGGGAATATTTTTGATCAGGATATAGTTTTTTTTTCGTTTTAAACTATGTCATAGTTGATATGCTTTTAATGACTATGGTTTTGAATAACAAAAATGAGTTCCAGTTCAAGTAGAAGAAGTTGGTTGAATCTTTCCAATCGTTTTGGCTATGTCTGTCTAGAGTATACATTTCAAAGAAACAGAAAACCTATTGCTAAGTTTGTAACGAAAGCATACCTTGTTGTCAAACCTGGTGACCAGGATAAGACGTAGGTACCAGATACTGTCTTCAAAACTTCTGTGGAATCTGCAACAGTGGACTACAGGACAAAGAAAACTTCAAGTTTGGTGTGCTGATGGTTTGGAGGGAACCGACTAACCATATTGATGACTCCTATTTCTGTGTCATAAATATTAATGGAACAAATAGAAAAAACCATAGTAAGTGGTATTATCCTGATGTATCCTCTGCAAGACGACAGTTCCTCACATTAAAGAGGTACCAATGCCAATATTTCATCAGCTACCAGAGCTCAGCGAGGAAGAACACTGTTCCTTTAATGATCCTTCTGATAAAAATGATGCTTGTGATTGTGATTATGGGGGAATTTCATGGACCAGTTGACATACCTCGATAGTGACCTCAATGTGTCAAAAAGAACTTTAGAATTACTTTACCGAAAAAGAGAAAAGGATTTCTTACCCCTTTTAAATCAAGAACACAATCTTGTATTCTAGAACGATCTTAAAGGCCTTTTAGAAAAAATTAATTAAAAAAACGTTTTCCACAAAATAAGTACTCCATTAAACAAACAATGAGCAAAAATAAAATAAAAAAATAAAAAAATATAATTTTTGGGTTTCATTTATTTATCGATGCTGATTTACGGTAGTTTCACACTTCGTAGATTATTTGATTTTATTTTTGCTCATTTTTTGTTTGATAGAGTTCTTTGCTTTTCTTTGAAAAACTTATTTTGTGGAAAAAGTTTTTTTAATTAATTTCTGTTCGTTTTATATTGACATAGTCTTTTCAGGGAAGAAGAAAATAATACTTTAAATCTTTTCGTTTTTTTAAGACTTTATAGTTTGGTCTGCTATTTCTATGCTGGAGAAAAATGTTCAGCAATTTTTAACAACATACACCCTTTTAAAAATCTGGACACAAATAGTAGTGTTTAATGTCGCTTCATACCTCCTCTAGTTGACCTGAAATGGAAAACTTGATACCATTCGCCAAAAAAATCTACTTACTTTCTTTGATAGCTTGGATACACTTACGATATTTTGACTTGGTTAAATTTTAAGAGCAGAAGTAGCCCCGAAAGTTTGAACATAATACCATCAGCCGTTCTTGGGATACTGATGAAATGCCTTATTGGGAATTAGCATTTTGACACAGTGCATTTTGATTTAATCTTAAGGCAACATTTAGTTTTTAAACATAAAGGCAAATGGGAGGTTGGGCGTGGGAGGGGGATTAGTTGCCCTCCAATCACTTTCGACTATTAAAAAGGGCATCAGCCCTTTCCATTTTCAATCAAATGAGCCCTTTTCGAAGTTCCTACGAAAACTTCTTTGATACAAGGTGCCCTGGTCTAAACAACAACAACAAAAAAATCATACATTATACCCACATCGGTATTTACTATAAAAATTTCAAGCCTTCCAATCACTTTCGACTATTAAAAAGGGCACTAGGCCTTTCGATTTCCAATCGAATAAGCCCTTTTTGAGTTTTTACGACAACGCTTTCTATAAACACCTTATATGCCCACCGGGCATAAATTACAACAGTTACCCTAAGGGCTGTGAGGGTGGTTGTCATCCTCTAAGACATAATTTTTAGAACTTTCAACTACGTTAAACAAAATGGCTATCTCAAAATTTTGATTGGATAAGTTTGGGGAAAAGGTGGGCGTTAGAGGGGGGTTAGTTGCCCTCCAATCACTTTCGACTATTAAAAAGGGCACTAGCCTTTTGAATTTCCAATCAAATGAGCCTTTTTTGAAGTATCTACGACAACACCTTCTATAAAAAACCTTATATACCCCCAGGGCATAACTTACAACCCTTGCCCTGAAGGCTGTGGGGGAGTGTCCTCCTCAAAAACATAATTTCTATCTGGAAAACAACTACGCTGAACAAAATGGCTATCTCAAAATTTTGATTGGATGTGTTTCGGGAAATGGTGGGCGTGGAAGGGGTGTTAGTTGCCTTCCAATCATTTTGGACTATTAAAAAGGGCACAAGCCACTCTAATTTCCATTTGAATGAGCCCTTTTCGAAGTTTCTACGACAACTTCTTCGATACGAAGTGCCCTGCTCTAAAGGAAAAAAAAATAATAAATAATACACTGTGCCAACACGCTTAAAAAGCTTAAAACTTAAAACGCTTGCCCTGAGGGTTGTGGGGGAGTGTCCTCCTCAAAAACATATTCTCTATCTGGAAATGAACTACGCTGAACAAAATGGCTATCTCAAAATTTTGATTGGATGTGTTTGAGGGAATGATGGGCGTGGGGGGCGGGGGGCTAGTTGCCCTCCAATCACTTTCGATTATTAAAAAAGGCACTAGCCACTCCAATTTCCAATCGAATAAGCCCTTTCCGAAGTTTCTACGACAACTCCTTCGATACGAAGTGCTCTGGTATGGAAACCAAAAAAAAAAAAAAAAAAAAAAAAATACATTGTGCCAATAATGTTCTTTACTTAGGCAGCGCGACTGCGCTGCCTATGAAAATTGGTATTCTATAATATTCTCCAAATGACTGGCGCTTACTCATTGACAGTTCCAAGTGAAGTCTGAAATATGTTCTTTTACACAATGGTAACGAATTTGGGTCCATATCAATTGATCAAATGACGAAAATAAAAGAGAATATGACACCGTGGCCTTGTTTTTTGTAAGTAAAAATTAAGCATTCTCAGCCTCAGTGGGTGATTTGTGTGGACTTACAGATGGTAATTTTTTTTCTTAGACAGCAAAACGAAAGAAAATTCCCTTGTTTCTTGTATCTGGTGGGATATAAGAGACAAGAAAAACAACTTGGTGAAAAAGAAGCAGCCTCAGAGAGAAAATATACTTCCTGGGAAAAGAATATCCTTAATGAGCGTTTATTTGCACGAGAGAAAAACCATCTTCCATCTACTACACATTAAGCTGAGTCTAATGAAGCAATTTGTAAAGGCGTTAAAGTATTTGGACAGTGTGAAATCAAAAAACAATTCTTACTTCATAATATGCAGAATAATTGTAGCTGACACTTTATGCACGCAGACCCTCTATACTTTACCCCCGCCCCCCTTATGTGCAAATATATAGACCAAATTTGTTTATGAAGTATCGTATTTTTATCATAATTAGGTATATTTCATTAGGAACAACCTAACTTCACTTCTTGAGTGGTCGGCGCTATACCATACAAATACCAGATAATGTTCCAACAAGGTACATTCGAGAATGTCACGCGAAAAAAGTTTCTGAAGTTTCAAGTAGTTTTTCTTGCATCATTAACTTTTTAAGCATTTACTCTAGTTCCTACAATAGTTTCTATGATTTTCTCACTGACTTAAAAATAAAAATAAGAATACTAGAATTCAAAATTTGCGATTGCTATGAGCCCCTTCCCTACTCTCTACGACTATCCGTTTTACGTGATGACCTCCAAAAAAATTATATGGGAGACACACCACCCTTGAATAGGTTAACGCTATCGAGTTGACTACGACCATACTTGATTTATTGCAAAAGATCCAGGCGTTTTCCGCCTCACCTAACATCTGAAATTCAGATGTTTCGTCGAACTATGACAATGGTTTTGTATTGAATGATATATTAAATTAAATTTATTTTAGTATTTACTTGAAGTAAAACTTGCAATAGAGAATTGTATTTTTACTGTTCTTAAGAGAAAGATGTGATCAGAGCCTCGCCGCTACAATTTACTTCTCTATTTTTTCTCTATTACTTCCTCACAAACACTTTTCCAAAATCGATTTTCGTGTTAGGCGGCAGCACCACTACATTAGTCATACTATTGTCGATAGTTCACTCATTTAAAGTATACCAATTAATACGTTCACTTTGAACTTAAAACTGAAACGGCTTATAATATAACATTAAAAAAAAAAAAAAAGTGATACGGATTATTGCACTGAAATCCCTCCTACAATTACCCTACAAATGCTTTCCGAAATTTACCCCAGAAGTCCTTTTTCCCTCAGGGACGGTAGCATCAAAGGTTAGAAAGCGTACCTTCTTTAACAGCCTTTTCAAGATCAGATCGATTTATAAAACAAAGATCTTTTGAAAGAATAGCGTTCCAGCTAGTTTCTGAATCTGTCGTCGCAGGTGGTATTTCGACATACTCCAATTTCTGTCTTTTTGCCATAGCTTCTTCTTGTTGAAGTTTCAGTCTTTTGTTCTCTTTATTCATTCTTATTAATAACAGTTGCTGGTGTATTGCCCACTTCCATAAACTCTGCAACTCTTCTTTAGTTCTCTTTCTTTTTGGCTCATCTGAAAATTAAACATAGTTGTCAGGACTATCCCGTCAAAAAGGGAGGTAGGCTATAGCCTCTATTATGTTTCTTATGATTGCCTAAAAAACAACAACAAATAACTTAAAATGCACAAAAATAGGATATATTCACTTTTTTTTCTATTTTTTTTTTTTTTTTTACTATGGGTCATAGTTGAAGATTGCTATATGTAAGCATGTCTGATGCGAAATACCGTTCTGTTGCTTTTGGAGTTTACCATAGAATCCAAAACTCCAGAAATAAGTTTCATGGGCATTATACCATATTACTTTTGATCTTATATCCTCCAGTGCCTCCAAATGGGCTTAGATCATCCAAGAAGACTTAAAAGTCATCTCTTATAGATGTGGTTGCCCATATGTCTTCCCCATCGGGATGAAATAAAGCCTTGAGATTTTTTACATCTGTTTATTAGCCGATTCTTTGTGTTTTTGGGTGGCCTCTTTTTCAGTATCCCCAAAGCTGACACTGAAAACCAAACTTGGGAATTTAAAACTCAGACATGCGAATCATGTGCCCATTTTCTGTGTTGGATCACTTCGGTAATTACAAGCCGGGATGGCAGGTTCAGCATTTAAGTATTTCTTAGTATTGGTGGTACATAGACGTTGAGAATCCGTCTATACCACATGTTTTTGAACCCTAGGTCCATTTTTTTTTCTAGTCGTTGGTCTAAGTGCTATCTTTCCATGCCTTAATAGAAACCAAATATGCTGATGAATTCCCTGTGGTTCTCTATATTCACGAGGTATCTGTTTCGTTTTATATTTGACAGCTACAGACGATTTCCTGTGATTATGATCAGTCGATAAAATGGTCGGTTTAAAAGCCTTGAAGAAATAGAAAACGATACCCAAATACCCACAAGCTATCAAAAATAAACGTCAAGAGTTTAATCCTTCGCTGGCAAAGATTGGACAGAGTCCAGAAAACCAAAACCACAAGTATAGCTGATTGTCTGGTTTGGTTGGATGAATTCTACCACTACAAGCATTTGATTAGGCTCATGAAAAGAGATTATAAGACAGAGATTGGACGAGATTTTGACTGAATTAACGTAAGCTCATGACCCACCTGAAAGCGGTAAAGATCGCGAAAGCCAAGAGTCGGCTGTCAACTGCCAATATGCTTACGACGGTTTCTTTGGAACTGGAGTACTATTCAACACTACTTTTGCAGCATCATTATAGCGTTAATGCGGTGTACTACTTCGGACTTAATAGTGATGTCTGGTAAGCTTCTCACCAGAGAACACGTCACCAATTGATGCAAGGAGTCACTCTTGTCTATAAGAGCACAAGTCCCAATCTACAGCAGTAAAAAAACTAGAAATTGGAGGAAAACCGTTGACCCCCCCCCCGAACACCCTTCTTATAGCCAAGATTTATCACCATGTGATTTGCACCTCTCTGGGTCACTCAAAGAAAATCCGGAGAGCCAATAATCTGAGCAAGACGAAGCAGTTCATGGCTTAAGGAATTGGCTACTTTCACGCCCAAATTTTGAGCAAAAAGACAACGGAACCAAAAGGCTACCGATTAACACGAAAGCAGTGCGATCCGCAGGCAGGAAATTGTATAAAAAAGTGACGTACAACATACACTCCCCCTCCCTTCTAAAAAACACTTTGCTTACTTTAATTCTTCGCTTTAAGAAGTCTTGCTTGCTATAATATGAGAGTCGTCTTTGCTAGGTGTTCACTGATCTGCATAGAATCGGGCTTTTTGATTAACAAATACATATATTTGAAAACAAATATATACATTTCAGCATGATAGACAGCGTACATGCCTGGAGGTGTAATTCCGCACTACAAATAACACATGTACGAAAAAAAGCCCCACAGAACTACTCTTCCAAAGGTTGGAGTTTCAGGTAATTTTTCAACAAATGTAAAATAATTTTTTAAACAGTCGTTTTGTCCCAATGATCAGAGGTATGAGCTGTAACTGAGTTCCATATTTTGACCCAATATGGCGAATGTTGAAACAGGCTCTCGACGGCGGCGAACAAATTTCACATGAAAAATCTTATCTATGAGTAGTCGGGTAATTGCGGTATTGAGAACTAGTTGAACCAAATTCCAGAAAAATTCAAAGTCAACTTACGACACAAATATCCACGGCAAATATTAGAAAAAGAAATCCAATTAATTTGGTCTACAGAAAAAGCCCACATGTCCCATAAAGATGTTTAACTGAAGATCTATAATTTATCTTTAAAAATGTCCTCATCGATTTATTTGGAAGTATTTGAAGATATTTAAAAACATATGAAAAGTAGTAATACAGCAACAGAAATACATTAAAGAAAATTTAAATGAAGGAACGGAGATCATGGGATTTATCCATACACTCAAGTGGTCTTTTAGATACACAAGAATTAAAAAAACCTGCGATAAAAAATCTATAGGAATTAAATTTAGAAGTTTAGAAAGAAGCAAAGAATAATTTAAGATGTCAAACCCTTTAGCTACCCCTCGAAGTAACAGAAATAACAGTTAGGGATAATGGTTCTAGCTTTATTTCAATGAATATATTTCCGGTGATTCCGTCCAAATGTCAATAAGCTTGATGTTCTTTTTTTTTTTTTTTGCATATACTAATATTTCTACCTACCTCTTTCACCGGCCGAGGAAGCTACTTTGGCGAAAATAGCCTGCCGCCATGAGCGCTGATTTTGAGGCGTTCCATTTCCTGGTTTATTGGTATTAAACAAATTTTCGTTTTGATTTTCTGCCGCAGGACTTCCAACCTTCATAAATCTGAAAGCAAGAAAAAAGAAGTACAAAAAAGGAAATAATAGATGAAGTTAATCATTTATTCCAGGGATCTTCGCCAGAATTCTCTTACTCTAATTTCTTCACAAGAAGGAACAAACGAGTTTCTGTTTTAGACATTTTTATGCCACACCTAAAATCCGTTAGCCACAAATCCCGTGATGTCTATTTTTAAAAAATGTTGTTAGCACATAAACACCGGGATATGGTCTTCTTAACGTTTATATTATCTCAAAAGCAAGTATCAGTGAGGGTGTTACAGGCAGCATTTAGAATAACTGTGGAAGGTATGAGTTCAAATTTTCGAACTTTGCTTCAAAGTTTTGTTTTGGTCAATACAGTTGTTTTCTTGGTTACATCAAAAACAAAAAGTAAAGCACAAAATAAAGTTAGAAGAGTCTTCACATTTAGGAAATGTGACGAAAATTTGAAAAGTGTTGAGTAAACAGCACAACAGACTAACAGTCTTATATTCCTTGAGACACCGGCTTTTCACCTAAAACCACAAAAGAGACACAGCGTTAGGATTATTTGTGCTGGGAGTCCATGTGTGGACATCCCGGCAAAAAATTGCCAATCTAAAACCACTGAAATCAATAATAACAGCGAAGGTAAGAGACTTAGATGGTGCTCATTAGCAGGAAAAAAAAAATATTAAATGACCGATCGTAAAACACACGGGAATGGATACTAAGATCTGGATTTGTGTTATTTAAGTTATTTTTGCAAAGTTTTCGGTGACCTTCATTACTTGAAAAAAAATTTACATTTAATATTTAAAACTAATATATTAATAAAAATCTATTTTCGTACTCTTTTGTCATCATTTTATTGGCAGAAAAATTTGGTTGTTTAAATGGGAAGAAATTTTGAAAATATTTGCTGTATTTGGATGTTTAGGCAAAATTTATTCAATAGTGAACAAGAAATCAAAATGAAAACTAAATTCAAACAGAAAACGAGAAAAATTACCACAATATATTTACCACAATATATAAAAAAAAACCATAAAATATTGTGAAAATTTCAGTCGTACTTTATTAAAAACAAAATATTTTTTTGAGCGGTTTTTCTTTCATCATTATGACATTGAAAAAATAAATATTGTACAATAGTTGAATACAGTATTGCGAGGGTTTTATGTATAAATTATTTTGGCCCCCTCCCTCTAAGGCCCTCTCAATAAGTTCCGAGCTATCCAAAATTAAAAACCCCTCAACGCAAATAATCAACAATTTATTCTAGTTAAATTATTCATATTTCTGGATATTTAATTAACGAGTTAGCTAAATATGAATTCTTTCATCTAACACACTTCCAAAATTATAGAGATTCTTTTTCAGTGAACTCTCTGAGATTGACATTCAACGATACTTTTTAAGTTTGACAATACTAATTGTAGGACTTGTTGGGAGGGGGGGGGGGTGGTTCCCCCCCCGGGGGGGGGTGGTTGTAAGGAGAAAATTTTCCATATTAAAATGAATCTGATTTGCATAACCGTTTCTGACTATTTGCATATGTAATCGAAATAAATTAATTAGGTAACTTATAAAAATGTAGAGTAAAGGATAACTTTTTCTTTCTGGGATTGATTCGATTGCAGAAAGCAAAAAGTTTGAAATAAATCGATATTCATGATTCCACGTGATTCTCTCCAGAATTTTCCGCGGGAATCTTCCACGGAGGATATTCCTTGGAGGAGGAATCTTCCACGGAAGAATTTTGCAGGGGGATATTTTCCTTTAATTTCTTTTCTTTTCAGAAAGCTAATAATATAATGAAATAATAAACTTCGAAATAGTTCTTTATTCCTTTTTTCTATAAACTCGACAATTATTTTGAATTTTCTTTTACGGTAAACGTTATGAAAAATCATAAAAAACCTTTGGTTTAAAATATACACCGTTTTCAGCTAAGCACAAATGACACTCTAGCGGTTAGGGGCTTTGAGGGGACGGTAGTCCCACCCTTATTTTTGGTAGTTTTTACTCACTTTAAGTTGGATTCATAGTAGTTTCAGTTCTTTTCAAGTTTCAGCTATTTTGCTTTATTAATGTTCGTGTAGATGTTAAATTGCTCTTTAGTTAAAAAAAAAATACTTCCATGGAAAATGTTTTACAACAGTCAAGTAAAAAAAAATGGTTTTGGCACGGCATTTGAAATGAAATGATTTTGAAACAGAAATGTTTCTGGCACCAAATATTCGAAGAAAATTCGCTTAAAAACATATCACAAAATCGGCCGAGCAGAAATATCCTCTTTTTTCAGGGAAAAAAGGAGGAAAAGGGGGAAAATCTCGAATTTAAGTTTCTATTTTTTGAATTGAAAGGTCCTATCCTATTAATCCAAGTCCTGGGAGACCGAAAATGACATCATAATTGATAAATTCCATTACTTAGTACCTCATTTCCACCCAAGCAAGCCCAGAGGGAGATGAAAAATCAAAACATTAATTTGTGCCGTATTTGGAAGATTGAAAGGTCGTTCCCTAATAATTCAGGTCTGGGTACACCAAAAGTGATATCAGAATTACATCATTTAGTACCCCAATTCTTGAAAAAAATGGAACTTGAATTTGGATTTTCACCCTAGGCGAGGTTAGAAGGGGTAAAAATGCCATTTGTGATATTATAATAATAGAATACATAATTGAAAAAAAAAAAAACGGGAAAAGGTGATACTAAGTGATGGAAGTTCCCAATTCTGATGTCATTTTTGGTTTTCCCGAACATGAATTAATAGGAAACAACCTTTGGTGCCAACATTATTGCTGCTAGAATGCCAAGGTTTAGCATTTTCTTCGTAATTTTACAGGACCATAACTTAGTCCAATAAATAATCTATATCTCTTAATTTCTCAGTTTAGAGTTTTAACAGTGACCGAAAAGAAGCGTATTTCCCTAGCATTATTTATGTATTCTTTTTTTGATGGGAATATACAGTTTTGAAGAGGATTCAATTGACACAACTTCATTTGTTGGGTGAATCGTTGGAACAGAGGAAGGAAGAAAAAGAACAGCAAATGCTACTGACCCTAAAATTTTGTCAATGTAAATCCTTAATTTTATTCGCCTTAAACTTTAAAGAGATTCAACTAATCATAATGTTACCACTGCTTGGAGACTCACCGAGATAATGACACCCAATTCATCAGAGAACATTTACAATGATTACGCAGTTCCTATTGGCCAGCGAACCAACGCCACCAAGCGATAACCGAAACAAAGTGATAAAACAACGCCACCAGAAAACAAGGTGATAATTAGCGATTATTTTTTTTTTTTTTTCTTTCACTTTCAACTGATTTTTTTTTGTAGCAATGAGACTAACTGCGATAGTTATAATTTATAAAAGCTGCAGTTTATCTTAACTCGAAGTCTCTACAGCAAATCTTATGAGTTTTAGCATGGAAATGTTGAAAATCGAAAATAATCTTTGTTACTTAAAAACGAAATTATTTCATTTCAAGATTCAGCGTTTTCCCAGAATGCTTGGCGAAACGACAAAAAAAAAAAAAAAAAAAAAAAAAAAAAAAAAAAAAAAAAAAAAAAATCGAGTTCCATCTACATTGCATTACGTTTTATTTAACAAACTCAATTAACATGTTATGATTTATTTTTCAAAAAATAAAAAAGTAAACCACCATTTCCCCCTTTTTTATTCAGGAATCATCAGAAAAATATCTAACTCAAAATCACTTGAATCAAGGCTGAATCAACTGAACCAATTTACACCTCAAGAGCTAAAAATTCCCAGTATCTCTGAAAACTTATGATACTGAACATAATAACATATTTCACAGCAATGAATTACTTCCTTCAAGGGGAAAATTAACAAAAAAAAAAAAACAGTTTTTAAACAGTACTGATTAAAAAGAAAAAAAATACCAGCAGACGTGGAAATAAGAAAATTTACTCCGTATCACAACACAAAACCACATGAATATGGTGAATTCTACAAAAAATAACCAATAATGAAATAAACTTACATATTAAAGAGTGGGGAATTCGAAGGCTCTTGCTTAGACAGCTGGGACGATGCATCTGGTTCTGAAAATTCTGCCAAGTTACTGTTCGTTTTACGAAGGCGAATGTTTCTCAGTTCTTTTTTGATAAGTTCTCCACCAGACGAACTTAGCGTTGAAGAACGAGGGCGTAATTCTTCTTGTACAGGAGAGTTTATAAAGTTCGGCACTTTTTCATTTTTTACATTTGGAGAGGCGCTCTGGAATATACATTTAATTGTAATAAAACTGCGCGAATCACATTTACTTCAATGTCTTATAACTCTCTCATTAAAAAACAAGTAATGTCGTACGCTGTCTACGATACTTTGTGAGCGCATAAAATTAACAGATATATAATGAAACTAAAAAGAAAAAAGGGGAAAGATTTGGCACCACTTGGCCCACTTTGCATTGATAATCTCTGCCATTTTATCTTTTGGACGAGCCAAAACTCTTTCTAGTGCAAAAGTGTTGTCCTAGTCTTGTCAGGGTTGGCTAATTTTTCTCCAGGCAAAATTAGTAGCTTGGTCCTCGAAACGTCTTGGAAAAACCATTGAATTTACAAACGTTATTTATCCATCTTGTATTGTATTATTGTTTATCAGCATGTCTTGTATTGTTATTTATTTATCTGTGCCTATCTATTTTAGAAAAACTTTAACTAAACCCCTTTTTAAGAAAGTGATAAGAGTAAGTACGTTAACTATAGAGGAATTAGCTTGGTTTCTGTACAAGAAAATTACTTAGTATGGTAATACGTCTTGGACTTAGAGATGCTGTGCATAAGTTTTTAAGAGGAGAACAGTGTGGTTATATTAAGGAGAGAGGATTTTCATCCTTAAATTAATAATTGTCACGTCAAGCACTGAGCGCCTACTGTTTTAGGTGAGAATAAATAATTGAGAAGTTCCTGAATCATCAGACTCCTTTAGTCCTTGGTTTTCACTCTTAGATTAATAATTGAGAAGTGTCTGGATTATTAGACCTCTTTAGTCCTAGTAACGGTTTAGCTCTAGCAAAGGTCAGTTCCTTACATAATATATCAGATACATACACTAAAGTTGTAAACAGTACATAAGTACGTAAACAGTATTGCTGCGGTTTGGTAGGAAATAAGGTTAGTAGCTAGTTTGGTACTGAATCAGGAGTTAATCTGGGTAATGTTCTATTACCATTTATATGCATCATTTCGATGGACATTGTCCAAAGAACAAAACAAAGGCTTTGGGAGATATTGAATCAAATGGGAAGGTAAAAAGTTCCTTGATTTAGATTATGCAGATAGTTTGAGCGTCTTAGATAAAAACATTAAAAAAATGAATAAATTTTTGGATGTTTTGAGAGTTCAGGGTAACGATAAGATTGAACATCTGGATAGCTTCACTTATATGGGTAGTATTATAGTGTTATAGTGTACATACAGTTTATACAATTTAAGTTTTGTAAGAGTTTATATTAGATATAGAAATGTTTAAGCGGTGTTATAAGAATTGCAAAGCAAAATTATTGTTATCCAAAGGTCAAAGAAAATGATGATTCTCCTAGGAAGACGGGGGAAATTATTAGAAGTGTAATTGGTAGCTGCTACGTGGCAACCCTCATTCTATAAAAACAAAAAGGAAACCTTCTGGTGAACCCTGGTAGGATTTCTGAGCTTTTTATGAATATTTCACAAATTTAATACCAAATCTATCAACGAGCATAAACCACCAGCAGAACTGTTTCCTAATTGTTTTCTGATGGCTAATCTAACTCTTCTTTTTGAGGGCGGTGCACAGACCAGAATGCCAAATTGAAGACCTATTTCCGTTTTGCCCTTTATTTCCGTTTTGCACTTTATGATCAATTACAGAAGTTGAGTTTACTGCACACTCTTCAGTATGGTTTTAGGTTAGGAATGGATATTGAACACAAAATAACGTATTTAACTAGTTGTATAAATCCTGCCATGTATAAGGATTACCGTTTTTCAAAAGTATGTTTAGATATTAGGAAAACTTGAAACAAAGTTAGTCATTCTATGTTTACTGAAAAAATTATGGGCATAGAGTATTAATAGAAGACTTTTTAACTTAATATTTAATTCCTTTCGGGACGTTCAAAAATAATAAAAATAGCTGATTCACCATCTCAAACATTGCCCATTAGACGTGGAATACCACAGGCGTCTGCTTTAGGCCATTTATTTTTTATTTATGTAACTAATTTTCCTTCACCTATTCTACTAATCGTGAATGGATTGTCAGAACTCAATCAAAAAGAGATACATTTTTCTCTCACGACATTTGCTGACGACACAGCTTCAACAGTATCCGTAATTGTACACAAAACGACAGAATTGTTGGTTAATTCCCTAATTACAGGTCAAGGAGCCTTTGGGGGGACTAGCACAGTGTATTATTGTATGTGTATTGATAATGAATAAAATCGTATCTTATCTTAATTCATTATCTAGTACTGTTCAGAGAACATCTATTTAGATGAGTCTAAACATTATCGCTATTAACTATATTAAGTCAAATTATTTGGTCTTTGTACCGTCTGGCACATATTATCCATGGATATATCTTTAGTAGCAGCTCATGGCACTCAAAAAATAGGACGTCAAGTGTTCGACATCTGGGTACCATTGCAGATGAAGTACTATCATTTAACGGATATCCTCAGAAAGCTTCAAATACATTGGCTAAAATTGCTGATGTCATTTCATATATATTTTTCTGAGGGATAAATCCCATATATTATATTGTAGTAGAACCCACACTTATATTTGTTATTGTAGTTCGATATAGCTAAAGACCGAATCCTTCACCCGGTTCAAGTTTTCCAACGTCAAATTATCACAATACTTTTTAATATTAATTGTTAATATTTTTTATGCTGGTAATTTAAAAATACTTGTCAGGTAGCTGAATTTAAAATGTCGGTGCAAAATTAATTTTTGTCTAAGCGCAATTTTAACGATCCAGTTTATTGGTTTTAAAACTGGTGGAATAGTAATCAATATGTGATTTCCATTATTTTTTATTCCTTGTATCATTGTTTAGCACATCTAAGGAATGAAGTCGAGTGTTGAATATTGTACAAATGGGTGGCACAGTATATTCTGTTGCTGTTAGATTTTTTTTTCCAAACCCTTCTAAGGTGAAAGAAATTTTTTTTTATTTTTTCTCTGGATTTATTTGCCCTTCTCTCATCCACGTCACGCCCTTGGATTTGGAGGGGACGTGGCTTGCATTAAGTATTTTGTTTAATAAATAATAACGAAATTGATCGGAAGCATTTCTTATATGTACATTGAATTAAGAAAAAACGTAAAACGACAAAACAGCTTGAGGGATTTCTACTTACTTTGATATGTATTGAAATCCCATCTGTTAAGCTTAGCGCTCGTTCGGGACCTTCCGTTTTCTTTTTCCGTAAATGATCAATGGATGTAGCTATGGACTTCTTAGCTTTCTGCAGAATTGCACCAGAACTTCTCTCCAAAACATGAGACAAGAATTCTTGCCTGAGAAAAAAAAACGAGTTGACAGCAAAACATTTTTGCGGATGATCGACTTTTCTGTGTCAGAATTTGTCCGTTTCCACCCAAAATTTCATGCACCGAAGTAGTTAATCGCCTATACTGTAATGCTTTAATTGAGAGACTGAAACACACACATTAAAAAATTCAAAGAATTCACTAAGCAGAAACAGAAAGCAACAGGCGGCAATAAAAAGTAAGGCAGATAAAAAAAGATGGAATTAAAAAAGTTTTATTTTAGAGGACTACACTTTTGTTTAATGTCAAAAAGTCAAACGTGAATCTTTATATATAGAGTAAAGATCATGATTGAAATTACTTTCCAATTTTACCCTTTACATTTTAAGATACAAAATCGTCCGACTTGATGAATCAACAAATTTGAAGCCTCTTAGTAATATTTATGTTTTATTCAATTAAGCCGGCTTGAGTTTTACGTCTTCATCTTTATCTTTAGGTTGGTTGAATCTTTATTATTACTACTTTTTTGCTTTTGATTAAAAGAAAGAACAATATAAGGTCTGGAAGAAAAATTCTTTTCTTTTCCCCAAGGATACGTAGAAATATGAAGCCACTTATAAAAGCATATATGTTTAAGGAACTTCTGCGTTTGTATTTTTTTTTTTTATCAGCGATTTTAAGAGATTTAACAAAGAAAAAATTCTCTGTTCTATTAAAAAAAGCTTCGATCTTCATGTTGTGGAAAGTGAAAATTAAAAAAAAAAAAATAACAAGAAACTGCAGGTTTCGGTTTACATACTGAAGTTTTTAATTATTATTATACTTATTCTTACATGTTAAGTTGTCTTATTTCAAGCTTTTCTTAATTGTTACAGAGAAAACCCTCATAAGTAACCATTAGTTATATAAAGGACATAGGGAAGGAGGGTATAAAAACCCCATGAACCCCCTACCAAGAATAAGCCTTCTTGATTTTACAGCGTTCTTGTATATATTATGTACATGCAACCAAATTTTAGGAATAGCAGAAAATTTATTTTACAAGGTAAAGGGCCTGAAAGCCACTTCCCAACCTTAGTCAATAGAGATTGGATCTTTAGCTCCATTTTTTTAATCCTTCTGAGGGGTCTTTCAAACTAACCTTCACAAGTTTTCCCCTACTCCCTGAGGCAGGTATGTCTTGGCCAATAATCATTGACAGTAAGCACTGATGTTGGTTTCTCAAATGTCGGTTTGCACGCCAGATTGCATCGCGGCGTGTCTGAGAAGAACCTGGACAAAAACCCTTTAAACTTAGCATTAAAACTGACTTAAAAGTGAAGTCTTTATTTGATGAAAAAAAAAAAAATTATCAAAGACTATGAGAGAAAGGAGGAGAATGAGAGAACTGAGGTAAGTTGATTCTAATGAAATTAGTTAGGGAATAAATGATTCCTGCTAACGACCCATCGTAGCAATAAGCAACACAATTCATCTTGAAATTATTCAGCAAATCTTTCTCAAGTTTTCACAAATAAAGAATAAAGGAATTCCTACGTTTCACAAATAAAGTATATTAATATTACTTCTAAGACTTATAATCCTACTCTTCAAAAATTTGTGCACGGTGAAAAATCCCTGCGCCTTGGTCTAAAAACCATCGTAATAGCTAATTTGGGTCTAAGCATGTTAAGATAATCACTATAATTACTGAGCTCAATCTAATAGGTTCTCACACAGGGGGTTTAAACAAATTTTCCCAAAAGTTATCACGGGTTCAATTTTGATATGCTAAAATGCATCAACAGTAGTAAAATCTACTTGCGTATATTTTGAAAAAAATTCTAAGCAAAATATTATAAGATATATGTGTATAAACACAAACGGCCTATACCTGGAATCTTGGGAGTCGTCGCAATGATCTTGATGTTTAGACTCACAGTGTGCCTTCAACAGAAGAAGAAGAAGATCTATTTCTTCTCTCACAGATCGTGGCTCTGCTCCTTCAACTTTTGTCAGTATTTCGGAACAGTCTTTCTCTGGCAAGCTTTCTATACGATTCATCAAAACAGAGCGAACTCTATGTAATGGCAATCCTACGAAATTTCCGATTTTACTGTTGATTAAGGTTAACAAGAAAATATTAGAACATAACGTTAGTGGGCGGACAAGCTTTTTTGCCGACTGAACGCATAGTAAATTATTTATACTAAAAAGCCTAAAATTGGTGGACATTTCTATGAGCCGCGAGGACAGGAAAAATTTGGGTGCCAATACGATCAAACATCCATACAACAGGACAGAAAGCGTAAGTTGAATATCTTCTTGTTGCTAATTTAAGCAACTTTTCTGATTGTCAATTCGCATAGAATTCTCAAACAAGACATTCTCCTCTGAATTCTGTCTTGGCAGCACAAACGAAATCCTAATATGCGATCAGCATTGCTTTTTGTCCTAAAAATTACTTTTTTCTATCGTCGTGTTTAAAACAATAGGGTGCATCCATGTTTTGGTACAACAGCAAATCAAAAATAATGAATATTTTTTGTAGAGCGTGTAGCAACGGTTCACCACCTCTAGGCTTGTTAAGCAGCTACTTCAAGAGCGATGGTGGCGGTTGATCTCTTGTGATCTGATTAGTGTTAACGCATATGATGTCTCGAAAAGATCAGCACCAACATATTTTGCAACATGTTAAAAGTTCGGTTTACGACTCAAAAACGTAAAACTGGCTATTATTCTGTTAAGAAATGAATGAAAAGGAAGATCAAACGCTGCCACAGCCAAGAATGTTCATCTAGAATAAGAAGGTCGTGAAAGGGTCAAAACCTGATAAACTCAAGCCTGAACAGTCGGTTGGCAAGGTGCTTAAGACTGTTCTTAAGAACTGGCATACATAATTTATTATACCACACCGCTTTCCCATTTACAGAATTTAAGAGAGAAAAAACGAGTATAATTAAGATAAAACAGCGGAACAAAGTAAAACAGTTGTTCCACTTTTTTATCTAAATTATACATGTTTTTTTCTTTCTTAAATTCTGTGAACTGGCATAGGATTTTGTGCATTGATACTTTACACGATAACCAGACCTAAAGTTCTATTTACGGTGACTGAATCAGAAAGCTATCCATAATATGAGCAAAAGCCTTCTCATAAATGAATATACCTATTACAAGTACGATGACGGAACATTGACCTACTAGAGATGGTTTTGTATTTTATGTAACCGCATTATTTCGCTTTGGGCACAACCATACCCAGATTTTGATTTTTGAATTCCATAGAAGTTTGCTAGTAAACGTTTTTCTTGCAGCCAATATATCGTTTAACATTCATTGTCTCTCCCACCCTGTTTAAAGCTTACGCTTCAACCGTCTCTTTAACCATCTTGGATCCGTTCCGATTCTTCGGGAAAGTATGAAACAGATCACCGTTTTCTTACTTTAGTGCCTGTTCCTATCCGTTGAACTTTAGCTACACTCATTGCATCGTCTCAAATACTTTAAGCTTATTGCGATCCTTTTACGACCCATGCTACTTTGTGAGACTCTTATAATGAATTTTGGAAAGCTTTTGCTGTCTAAAATCTAACATCGTGATACTCTATACAAACAAGCACCTCCGTCAAGAATTAGAAAGCAAAGCAAATTAGTTCCAGTTAGGGCTAAGAAAAAAAAAACCGATATGGTAATTCATTTGTCCCAGTTTTTGCGAAGCTGAATCATATGGTTTACATTTTTCAGTTTTGTTACGTGGATTAACTGTTTTAAAAATTCGTAAATCAGCGATGCTGTTATTTCTTTTCAATTAAAACCTGCCTGTGTGTTGCTCTTTCAAGTATTCAAAGCTGACCAAAAGGAAATAAGCCTTTCCCAATTTTTCACTTTTTTATTTTCCCTGGAACAGCCATCCTTAGGCCCAGCGCCCACGTGGCAACTTTTTTGAAACTGGAATTGCTAACCGATTGCGCATGCAACTGTTTTGTGATTATGGCCGTGAAATGGAGCGGGGGCCCGCCCACGAGGCAATCCAGATGAGACTGGTTTCCAATCAGTAAAACTGGTTCCGTATGAGCCTCCAGCCGTGGTCAGAGCAGCGTTGCGATATTGTCCCACACATTTTAGGGAGTTACTGCGTTGATATTGTCCAATTATTTGGCTCCCATCATATCAGACCAGGAATTAAACGTGAAACCCATACGAGAAGTGGAGCAGGATGAAGAGCTGTACAACTATAAGCTTCCAGCGTACTCAAGGAGAGACGTGACAGAAATAGCTGTGACATTTTCTATCTGTTTTAGACAGTTTTTTTTTGCTGCTAAAAACAAACGAGACTTTGCATTCTTTTCCAAGTAGGGATGGATCCAATACTCCCTCTGAACCCTACGAAACCTGCAGTACTCATATTAATCAATTAAGTCTTCCTCGTCAAAACTCAACATAGTTTAACCACATTGCACTGCTCAATTAGATAAACACAACTGATCCAAAACCACTCGCGTCCGTGGGCGGAGACACGTTTCATTTTGGTTGTAAACTGGTCGTAAACCAGTAACAGATGAGACTAATTCCTAACCGTTGTCTTGAAACAGTTGCCCCGTGGGCGCTGGGTCTTGGTTTTTAACACAGCTATGACCGAGGAGTAGCTCCTACTCCTTCTCTAGAATAATATATTATTCCTAACGTCAATGCTACTTTTGTTTTACTTCTGAATGGCAAGTCCTCTGTCAAGTGCTTTCGTCAGTGGTCCGTCATATACATCATCTGCCATATGTCTCGATAGTCTTCTTTTCCGGAATTGTCAATACATCTTGATTCTTTGATAATTTTTTGTTAGATAACAAAAAGATATGGAATTGGTTAAGAACATGCCAATTAGTACCTCAGTCTGCGTGTACCGCAAAACATAGCAAGAAGAATAACTAGTAATTTACTTTTTTTTTCTTCTAATAATTACAAATATTTGGCAATTTTACGTTTTATTTGTTCTCCCCTGACCTGGTTTTGCAGTAGATAAACAAAGAAACCCATCCACTTCTTCCACTATTTTCTGCCCTTAATGTTTATAAAGACTATCTTGATGACAGTTAAACTTATTCTGCAATACATACATCAAACAGCCCGGGATAACGAAGTGTAAGTAAATAACGATATGGTTCTATAGTAACCGAAACTCTCAAAAACGGAATTTTGATAGCAATAAACAATCAAACGAATCTCATTGTCCCGGCTCTTAAACAAAAATTACAGCATCATATCCAATATCTCCGAGAACCCCATTGAAGAGTTTTCAAGTTCCTATACACAAAAAAAAACTTGAAATTTGTCACCTTTCTCAGAAATTTGATAAATTTTTGTTTTTGCCGGGTGATTCCATTTCGGCCAACCGTCTAGGGCTAAACGGAAAGCAGTTCGTCCTCGTCTGGGGTGGGAGGACGTCATAAAGAAAGATTTAAAGGAATTGGAACTGCCTGGGAGGGTGTAAAAAGGGAGGCTTTGAATAGATTGGGATGGAGGAGGAGCGTGCGTAGCTTTGTTGGTCTCAGGCGGCTTGGTGCTGCGGTGAGTTGTTAGTAGTAGTAGTATTCCATTGAAGCAGTGGTCGTAGAGTACCGGACAGGGTTCATTCAAAAAAAGCTAAAAGTTCTAATGCCCTATCAAAGTATCAGAAGAAATCGTGCCGTAGGAAAGTGCTATTTTCTGCCATTTTGGGTCACATATCAATATTTTGGGCCCGAATATTGCCAAAATGCTACCGGGAAAGAATTCTGAAACAGGCAGTAAGCTTAGAATTTTTTTAAATGAATATAAATTTTCTTCCAGTTTCAAAGGCCATACTGCCGTACGGTGTCACATTCGTCCCTGAATAGTCTAAAAAAAAAAAAAGGGCTATTATATATAATGCGTGTACTACTGCACACCAGTTATTGCACACCAGTAATGCATTACTGCACACCAGTTATTGGGGTATAGTTGAGGGTCAGTGGATTCTTTAGTGGGGGTCAGGGAGTATCCAAACCTTTGAAAAGTAGGTTTGCAGGGACAATTTTTTCTAATTTTCTCGTGAGGTCCTTCCAATCCATGTGGAAATGGGATTTAACAAGCATCCCTTCATTTCAAATAACATATTAGAACTAATCTTTAAGAGCAAATTCAATGGGGAGAATGCCTCCCTCATTACTGGAGGAATTTTTTCAGAGTGAAGTAAAAATTACTTTTACACGCTACTATTAGGCGACTTGGGAGACTCCTCAGCACAAGCATGGAGCACATTGAAAACTGAAGGGCATTGCCGATTAGGTATTATGCAAATTTATTTGTATTGATAAGACATTCATTAATGACCTATATTTTATTATGTAGTTTGTTGCAATGTTTCGGTTGCTCTCTTACGTAATAAAAATTAAATGATATATTCACCTGCACTAACTCCAAATCGGGGGAGGGGGGGATTTTCCAGGAGCAAATTTTCTAACGTATCCTTCCCAAACAAGATCAATAAATCTTTGGAAAAATATTTTTTTTCATTTCAGGCCCTTTCATAAAAAAAAAGTCAGCGATCATATTTTACAGGAGTGATTTCATTTTGGAAGTATTGCTATGCAGAAGACCTTATCTGACAAGCCAGGGGCAGCTGGGGAGGCAGCTCCACTCATATTTATATTACAGAAATTATGATATAAATAAACAGAAAGTTAACAAACAAAAACAAATTTTGAAAAAAAACAAGCACCAATTTTTTTCATAATTAATTACTAGTTCAATTTTAGGGTAAAAAATGGGGTTCGACGGTTTCGAGAGAGTCGTTTTATTCTGTTCAAAGGCATAACTATTAAAAAAGAAAAAAAATTAAATCCTACCATCAAGTTCTACCACTAGTTTTTGGTACCAGATACAAGGTGACTGTTCGCAGTTCCCAGCACCGGATGGTGTTCGAGATTTGCCCGGGTGCGACCCTGTTGGAGAGAGATCGACATTTAATGTAACTGCTTGCTTCAACGCTGAAAGACAAATATTTACAAAATCAGAAAATTTGCAAAACATCGCTAAAAACTGTAAGAGTTTGAAGTCTAACCTTCACTTCCTTGTTATTTAGTTTCAGTATGTTCAGATTTTAAAATAGCCAGCAACCAAAAACATAACAAATATTTTAAATGACATTCATCCGACTGAGGATCAGGAAGTTTCGTTGTCTTAGAAATTGGACATTGTATAAAAAAAAAATTGTATTACAGAAAAGAGCGATAAATATTTACAATAGACAAAATCGTATTAAGGTTAAAGATTTCACATCGGAATTTTAATCTCCAAAATAATCAAAGGAACTTTCCAAGAATCAGTGTTTGGGGATAATTTAGAGAGAGAGAAAGAGAGAGAGAGAGAGAGAGAGAGAGAGAGAGAGAGAGAGAGAGAGAAAGAATCAAGGTACAGTCATCAAACACAAAGTGATAAATTCAAAATAACTCTTCTTTATTTGAAAAGAAAACGCAGTATAAGCAAACA